>VZTT01066857.1:77006-94293 GCA_013400855.1 Buphagus erythrorhynchus
AACAAATCACCAGGAAGTCGTTCTAGAAATGAGGAGAGTGAGAATGATGACTTCTTTCCTTGCACATCAATAACTTTGAGGTGCTCTGGGGAGGGGCTCAAGAANCAACACCGCAACATGTCAATTAAATATTTCTTGTTAAGGAATAAGGGGTGTTGAGGCATCCAATAAAACTGATGAAGCCACAGCTCAGAGGTAGCGTGAGAAAAAAATCCCTATCTCACAAAGATACTTTAAGAAGCTATTTCTAAAGTACTGAAACTAGTAAGAATAAAGCTTTTACTCTCACAACTTTCTTGTTTTATAAAAATTTCTCATTTGTAAGGAATTTGTTGTGAAGAGTTTTAGCTGAAAGTGGCAATTAAAGGATTCATTATTTATGATTCCTTAATTAACCAAAGTTTAAATTAACTTACCACTAGAGGAATGGTTNGGCATTTTGGACAACTTGAGATTTATAGTGTCAAAGCTTACATTTGATGTATTTGTTCTATGCTCTTTCTTTAGGCAATAGAGAAGCACCAGCCTCTCAATTCTCTTGTTCAGGTATCTGTTGGTTTTGTCTTTATTTTCTTACCTGCAGAAAGTTATTAAGCTGGTTCTTGGATTTCTCCATGAATTTCTGGTCAATGGATTTGAAGGGCAGCTTGCTGAGAGAAGGCAACTGAACTTTCTTTAATGATGGAAAACACTGTGTAGGAGAAAGGAGAACTCAATTAAGATGTATGCAAAGAAAAAGACAGGCAGTTCAGAATAGAAATGAAGAGACTCCTTTTTGATCTCATCTCCCTTCCACACCCGTCTCAAAAAAATACTTTCCCTTTCCCACTATGGGCTGACACATCTACACCCTTTCCCTTTACAGCACCATTATCTATTCCTTTTCAGACAGAAAGGTTAAAGCACAGTGAAAAAAATCCCAACCTTCTCTCTCCCCAAAAGCTGTCTAATACTTCCCTAGAAGCTAGACATAAAACCTCATTCTTATAGCAGGCTCTTGTATGACAGTGCAGAGCATATACCATTTTGAAATAGGGTTAGTCCAGTAAAACATTATTAAGGGGAAAAAATAATTATGAACAAGTTTTATGAGCATCTGTCAGAGACCAGAAATATGCAAATAGAAATCTAGCTTTAAAGGGCTAAAAAAATGCTAGCATTAAAACGGGCAGCATTAAATTTTTATCATTCTGACAAATTTTGGCAGTTTGTAGCTTTTCCCTCTGGTAGCCAGGATTCATACCTCACTGAGTTTGCGGTGTAGACTCTGAAACTCATTGAGCTTCCTGGGAACAGTCCAGTTCTTAGTTTCAGCTCCACCAACTTCTTGTAAACTCACCATGACAGAGTAACAGGGCACTTGTTCTCCATTCTCTTCTAAAACCTTGTGGGGGAAGAAAAACCAGATAAGGTAATCTCTTGAAAGTAAACAGTGGAACATTTGAGCTGCCAGATGACTGGCTTGCAAACTCAAGTCATCAGTCCCACGCTTCTCTTGAGATTTGCAAGCTGCATATGGAGCAATTCCCTTAATAAACTAACCTTCACCCAAAATGCTGTGCCAGTCCCAAATCAGCCCTCCAGCTAGCCATTACACCTTATATACAGTTTGGCAATGCTGTCCACAAGCAGTCAAGTCCACCTGACATGTCTTCTTCAAACAGCTGAGTGTATTATTTCAGTTTTTTAGGTACCTACCATCTAGCTTTGTGATTGCTTATCAATATTCCATCTTCTATCTGCATTTACCTCAGTGTTCTCCCTTTATTTCCACCCTCCCTTCCCAGGCACAGCAGCTCTGCAGCTGGGTCCTGCACAGCTGGTGCTGTTACAGAGCGATTTCTCTGCTCACTTGAGCTGTTCTTGCAGTTTGTGGTATCCATGCACTATTTCTGAGGGACTCACAACTTGACAAAAATACTAATGAATCCAACGACAATCCTCAGCCAGAGGAAGAGGCAACTAACCACATTGTGCAAATGGGATAACTACAGCAAAGTTAAACAATTTTTCTTGAGACAACAGCAGCAGTGTAACCACACTGTTTCTTAATTGATATAAGAATTGACATAAGAATTTCATCCTTATGTCCTATTGGTAGCAAATTTTTGTTTACTTATTTTGAGGAGACACCCAAATTGATTATGAAAGACAAATAAGGGAAATGCATGAAATATTTCATTCTAGAATGCTTGTCTTTATATACATGCAAATAACTGTAAGGCAATTATGAAATACCACTCCCAGTCTTTTTGAGCAAAGTTATAACTTTAAAGATTTTTTTAAAAGAATATTTAATTAATTTAATTAGGATAAGAATAAACTTTAAAATTCATATAATTATGACACCTTTTCTGAGAAGCCTGTAGAGATCTGATAACACGATGCTATTGATGAATAATTTGACAAGCAACGACATCACCATTGTAAAAGCCATGTGACTGAAGTGTATCTTCATATTTTTTAAGCTATTCAGAGCTGTACATTGATAATATTCCCTGTGATGCATTCCTCATAAAGCTGCACTAGGACCACTGGGAAGCCAAGTCTGATGCCCAGATTTCACAAATCTGTCAAAAACCTGCAGCAGCACTCAGACAGAATACAAAGCACCAGCCTGAATGTCTGCAAATGTGCCTGGTTCTCAGCACAGCTATTTGGAGAAGTGCCTGTCTCCTGCCAGACTACTGGAGAAATAGATGCTTGAACATCCTCCAAGCAACAGCAGGTCAGAGGGACAGGGTGCAGAACAACTGGGATTGTCTGGGACGGTCCCTGCCCTGTGTACCCTGAGCTAGACTGGATCTGTGTTTGTAGGTGACTCACAAACACCTTCTGGCTGTCATTTTTCAGTACTGGGAGATAAGTGCTGAAATTGCTGATTTGAGTCATGCCTATGATTCTCCATGCCAAATTTGTTCCCAGAGCAGGTATTTGCATGTTTGGGGTCATCTGAACTGTAATTATCAGGAACGAGTCATCCCTCTGAAAGCACATTCTCAAAATGGGAAGACTAAGTACTCCTGCTTCAGGTTAGGGTCTATGTGCAGAATCATCTAAATTCCAATTACTAGATGTAGACACATTTCAGCTTTTTTTCAAGTACCCTCAAATATTCTCATATAAATACTGACAATGTTCAGGATCTCCTTAGGAATGCAACATTTTTTATCAACATAGGTACTTGTGAATTTGCTTTTCCAAATTAATGAGTCAACTGGAAAACAGAAAAATGGAATGTCTTCTAAAAGGTCTTCTAAACAAGGAAATCTAGTCCTCTGCTGTTAGCAGACACCATCTCATGCAACTGCTATCATGAATGAATTCAAACTAGGGAACCCTATTGCTCTCCTTCTCCCTTTTGCTAAGTTAAGCAAACGAAAGTGCTTTCAGAACCACTTCTCATAGGAGAAGTTCCTCATTCAAATCCACTCTTCTCAAGGGACACAGCCCAGCACCTGCAAAGTGACTGTCACATTTCCTCATCTTGAGTGGAAACTCCCCTCCTAATGTAGTCAAGGGATGCATTTACCATGACAGACCTGCAGCCTACTCAAGATGAGCTGCCCATCTGACAAGCCACCAGCATATCTACTGTTTCCAGCCAAAAGGTGCTCCAGGGGTCAGAGTTTAAGGCCAGAGTTCCTGCTGAACACAAACCTTGCATGCCATGCCATGAGACTGTGCTTCTAATACTCATACCCAAGAATTATCCAGCTTTCCCCCAACCTTCCTAACCCTCTTCTAGCCCCATTTCCAGGTGCGCCTGTACAGTACCGAGTACAGGGGGAAAATCACTTCCCTGTTCCTGCTGGCCACACTATTTCTGATACAGGCCAGGATGCATATAGCCTCCTTGACCACCTGGGCATACTCCTGGCTCACGTTCAGACAGCTGTAAACCAGCAGCCCCGAGTTCTTATCCACTGAGCAGCTTTTCAGCCACCTCTTGTCCAGGTGTATAGTATGGTAACAGCAAAAAATAACAAAATTTTTTTCACCTTATTCAGATCAATTTATTATGAAAGCAGTAGATTTTTAAAAAGATACTATGCTCTGAAACAGTCTTTTGTTGGACAAGGGAGACAGAATGTCTGTTACAATATTAAATGATACAAGGCCAAAAGCATTAAAGTATCAGATCAAGTTAGGTTATTTAGCTCTAAGTTATATACCTGTAATGGGGAAGAGACTCATAAAATTACACAAGTTATCATTGGCCCCCTCATTCTGCATGTAATGTATTTTTCAAAGTCTACCAGTCATCCAAACACTGAGTCTCCAAAGTTAGTTTTGTGAGAAATATGAGCTACCAAAAGACACCTAGAGATTATATTATTTACAGTGGTTTTTAAAAAATATATATAGGTCACACACATAGTATATTTAAATGACTCAAAACTATAAAGACTGAAAGAATCAAGCTATGAGATTACAAATAAGAGTTTGGACGTGTTTTTTTCCAAGACTTAAGTGATTATTTTTTTGTGCATTCCCTGCTAACTGATTTAGTAGATCAGTTTAAAAGGTCAATGACTGTCTATTACACTTTCAGCTCAAAATCTATAGTAAAATTTACTTTTACTAAGCTTTTCTGCTAAACAATAGGGCCAAGGTTTTCTCTCTCTAAAACCACTGAGCTATATTCTGGGATTTGCAACATATTTTGCACATAGAAAGACTATGTCACCTGCTCATGCCCCCTGAAATCATCAACTGCAGCTAGAATATTTCCAAGCAATTAGTTAACACAGATAACTACAATACCATGTTTTCTCCAGCCTATACTTTGAAGCATGGAGCTGCAAACAGCACAATTAATGCAAGCCTATATTTAATTACCTAATCCAGTACTACTCATAAGTTATAGTTGAGGCAGCAAGCAATTAAAAGCCTCTTCCAACCTCCCTCTAACTTAGCCAAACCACCTTCTCCTCTGGTAATGAGAGAGATGCTGGACAGTTGTATATGGTTACATACGTGCAGAAAGCTGCCATTCTGTAGTTTTTCTGCACCCAGAGTTTACCAGATTTTAAGACCAGGCTTCAAAAGCTACAAATAACTCTTAAGAAGACAAAAACTTTTCAGTCCTGAATAGCATCACCTGCAAACAGCATTAAAAAAAAAAAACAAATCCAGATGTTTCCACATGGAGAACTTGGTTTTAAAACTGGCATCTTACATTTTTTGACCTGTTGGATTTATTTCTTCTTTTACAATGACTTTAACTGTTGACAGACCTATCACGGGCTTGCAAGAGCTTAAGACACAGCCAAATAAACTCTGGAGCACATACTTTTTTCCTCCAACAGAGTTACCTCAAGAAAACTCTTTATTCATTTCAGGAACATTTTCTTAATAGCACACAAAGACAAGCCAGTAGAGACCCGATTAATCTTTAGTTCTTCACAGTGATACTGTCAAGGAGATTACTTATGTATGTCAGCCTATACTTACTACATAACAAGCATTCACTGAGTTCCTTTCATGCTAAGTGTTAATAGAGAGCCAGAAGATGGTAATACATTTTGTTTTCATTAAAATTTTTACATGCATTCTAGAGTTGTCTGCCTATGCCCAAATGGAACAGCAGAACAAGACAATAAAAAAGTAAAGAAAAAGTAACAACTTCTTCAACTTAGAGATATAAAGCACTTTCTTTCCAGGCATTCAAGCCCCTTGAAACTGTACAGCCATTAAATACAATAATACAAAACCCAAAAAGTATAAGCACTTTGAGTGCTTATAAAAGTATAAGCATCTTTGAGACATAGCAGAGATTCAACTGCACCCAAGTGCAATAGTATGGTAATATAGGAAGAGACAGTTCTCATGAAAAACAGTGCTCCTAAGATAGCAAATTACTTTACCCAGTGCCAAAACTTGTTTATGTATGCGCAGGTAATTTTTATAACTCCATTACAACAGTGTGTGAGGAATAGAAACTCTGTGTATGCATCATAGTAGCCACTGGGGAAACAGAAGAGGAGTTCAGAAGAGGTTAGGGCTCTTTCCCCCACAAGTAAATTTTAAGTATAAACAGGTATAAGGAAAGTATCTGCACATTTTTCTTCTGCTTTTCATGCAAGTGTGAATAGACTCAGAAGATAAAAGGCCAGAAAAAATCCCCTACCTCTCCTGAGACAATGAAGGCTTTCCACATGCCAAGATTCTCACACCACCAGTCTGTTCTTGCAATGTGCAGCTGAAGGTCACTGTGCTCTCTCTCCATCAGAGTAATTTCATCCTTCAGCTTAGAAACAATCTGCAGAGAAAAGTTTATTCATTACAGTTGGTAGGTAAAAGCTTGTGCAGCACACGAGCTTTATGTCTTTAAGGATACTGTTCCGAAAGAAGAAAAGGTACAAAAGCAGAGGGAGAACAACTCATGTGGATTAAAAAAAAAAAAACAAACCAAAAAACAAGTGAGGGAATTGATGATGCCTCATAAACTTCTTCAGTACACAGCAGTCTTAAAGGTCAACCCTCATACTAAAATAAAAAAAAAGTTAGAAGTACAACTATCACACTATCAGCATAAAAGATACTTGAGATAGGATTATGTATTATACATGGTATGTTTTATTAGAATTTGAAATTGCCATTAATGAAATATACCTTACTGAACACATCATTTTCAGGTACACATCATATGACTGAAGAACCTGGGAATAGATTTCACTTCTAGGAATTTACCTATGTTAGAAATCACTCAAAGTTATCACTTATTTCATTTTAGTTTTGAGAAGGCCAGGATTTGTTAACGTAGAAAGCACAAAAAGTAGCCAAACATCCTGCCAGGAGACAGTATGACAAGAGAAGATGGAAGTATACATAAGATGTAACATTAGAAACACAGCAAAAGCAGATGACACTTTTTCACTTTTAAATATGATATACCACTTAACCAAATTTATCAGTTCTATCACTTACACCAAAAGCGGTATGTTCTACAGAGCCACAGGAATTCTATCTTTTTCAGAATTTTTGTCTCATGTCAGATGTAAAATATCGTCTATGCAACAGCTATATAACAATTTTCTAGCAAATACCTCATTGTCAGAATAATTTTATATTTTGCTTTTTTTGCTATCAATGCTGAGGCTTCTCTAGAATCACCTTACATTGACTCCAGTAGCATCCAGGAACATTCAATAAATACAGAACAGCCGGTACGATTTTATCATAAGTAAACAGCTGTTACATTTACAAACCCAATACTAAGACTTTACAATAATACTGGATCCATTTTACTATTCTGTTTCAGAGATGTATCTATTTTCCATGACAAAGAATATTCTAGAAACAGAAACATACAGGGAAAAACCCACTACTTCAGTAGGGGTACAATCCCACCTCCCCAAGAGTCCAAGTATAGAAAGAATATAGCTGCTATGGTTTCAAGAATGCATAGGGACCATAGAACATTCATGTGAATGGAACACTATATAAAGGTTTAGTTATATAGAATCATAGAAGGGGGCTTGGGTTGAAAGGGGTACACCTGAGAACAGCTGCAAAAATATTTTCAGTTATCTGCAGTACTCCCTGGCAGAAGAAAGATGTGGAAGGGACAGAGGGAATGAAGCTAGCCAGGTGGCCTCAAACTCTAGTGTCCACATCTTTCTCCTGGAGGCAGCTATGCCCAGAGCTGCGGCAGCAGAGAATGGGTGGGGTGTCATCTCCTATTCAGATAAGCATCTTAGCAGTCACCCTGAGTGAAGGAAAAAATGTATAAAGAAGCCAGGTTCTGAGCAATGACTAATAACCAGGCACAACATTTTTATCATCCCTAGAGCAAGATTTTAGGAAAACACCTTGGCTACTTGTTCATCTTACCCACCATCTGCAACCAAATCCCATTACACCTGACAAGGCAGGCACAACAGGCTCGTAATACCAACACAAATACGTTGGCCCAAGCCATGAGTAAGTCACATGCTTCTCTTGAGTATATTCTCAGAGTGCTTACCCATTTCACTTTGCAAAAAGAAAAGGATATTTTTTGTTTGCCCTAGTCCAGAGATTTAAAGTTTCATATCCCTCAGAATTTTCCTTTGATGACTGTGCTTTCTCCTAGCTCCTAATAACGGAATCAGTCACCCCTTCAGGTTTGGGGTTTTTTCTCCCTTAGCTGGAGGGCGTTGTGCTGAGCCCCGGGGCCAGCAGAGGGCACAGGAGCTGAGCAGCGCATCCCCCGGGCAGCGCGGCCGGCACAGCACGCACGGGCACGGCAGGGAGGCAAGGGACAAACACCTCTGGCCACCGACAAAGCAGCAACACCACGGGAGACTGGTCGCTATTCCAGAGCCAACAAAGCAATATACGTCGCATCCACAATTTTAGTTGCTTTTAGATATGGGAAAAAAACAAGTAAAACTAAGTTCTGATTTCACCTTCTGTTTAACAAGTTGACTGAAATAACCATCTGACCCATCCAAAATGTGACAATAGGATATTACACAAATATACAAAAAAAAAAAANCTTTTAGATATGGGAAAAAAACAAGTAAAACTAAGTTCTGATTTCACCTTCTATTTAACAAGTTGACTGAAATAACATTAAAGACATTAAAGCTACATACCTTTTTATCGGGTTTTGGGGAATTACAAATGGAATTTAGAGCCTGTTTCTTATACTCAAGCTTGTCATTTAGCTGGCGAAGTTTATTTACAGCATAACTGGCCTGTTCACTGATTCTTGTGCTGCATTCTTCAGTAGCTTCTTCACAACCTTGGCTCTGGGAACAGAGGATGGGGGTAATTGCTACATTAATATGAGAAAAGAGACAGTTATTCATAGACTGATAGAATGGTTTCAGCTGGAAGGGACCTTGAAGATCACACAGTTCCAATCTCACTGCCATTGGCACAGACACTTTCCACTAGACCAGACTGGTCAGAGCCTCGTCCAGCCTGGCCCTGAACACAGCCAGGGATGGGGCAGGAGGTGGGTTACTGTTTGCTCTGTAGGTTTTTTATGTATAAGAAAATTTCTTGATATAGATGAAAATGTAGGTATAACAGATATTCCAACCATCAGATCCAACATGAAATGTCAGTCTGTTATAAAAAACCAAACCAAAACCAAAAACCCCAACAGACAAAACCTCATTACCATTTCTACTACAGCTCTTTGGCAACTCGTGGCAACTGTGTAAAAATGACCTTCAAGCTAATGCTTAATGTAAATGAGACATAGAGTTAAAGTTTGTTTTAAAAGCAAAAACAGCTTAGTAGTCATGATGAATATTTAGAGCCAGAGAGAAAAGCAAATACTTAGCTTTGAGCTGAAAGATGAGGATGGGGCAGCAGGGAAAAAACAAAAAAAAATCCCCCATATTTCTAACAAACAGTCCTGCCTCCCACAGACCTTCACAAAACATATTTGTCATCCTGCAGAACAATCTAAACCAAGTCCTTTAGCGTTCTACACAGATTTTACTGCTGTTTTTAGAAGTGTTAATAAAAATGTGTTAAAAGCACATATGCCTTACCCTAAATTCATAAATCATTTACATATATTCATTCAGACAAACCAATAGCTTTTTCCATCTTGTGTACTACAGGCATACAAAAAAATAGAAAACTTCACACCTTTCAGTGACATTCTCCTTAACATCTTCTGACATATAGCTCAGCCTCCCCCTTCTTACTGTGCTTCCCCAAATAGACATGAAGACCTTGAGATCTAGCAAACAGCACTCAGCTTTTACTGCTGCCATATTCAAAGATCTTTGAGGTCCGTTTGTGACTAAGTGTATCTAAATTTATCTGTGGGAAGCTGAGTCTATTCTCATGAACAGGGGTTTCAGGTTATTTAATGATATTCCAACTAAGTAAACCGTATCCTTATTTCACGAAGAAAAAGCTAACAGAAGTAATTCTCATACTCTTGTAAATTCTGTGAGCTTTAGAGGAGACAATCCTATTGGAAATTCCACAATATCTTACATCTTCTATCTTATTTTAAAAAGTCTGAGAAGATATAATAGTAGCAACGATAACTAATCTCCCCTAGCATGATCCTCAAACACAATGCAGAAGTCAGGAGTTCTAGGCTAAGAAATCCATGCCCTTTTCCAGCTCTGAATTTGCCTGCTATGTGGCTGAGTAAACACCCATTAGCTCTATGCCCCATCTTTTCTTCTGTCTCTTCTGCATGGACTATAAACTCCTAGGGTCAGAAACTTGCCTCCAAGCAGGCATACAGACCTCAGCTCAGAATGTTGTCATCTGGCACTACAATAACACAAATAATAATAATTAACAATATTGAGTGTTATTTAAAATGCTAATGTAAAGAATCATTAAAAAAACCCCAAACCTCCCCAAAGTTGTTGGGGAGCACAAAGGTAAAGAAGGAATCAAAAATGTTATTTTCAACACAGAAGAACTGAAAGACTTTTCATGTGAAGTTCAGTGCTAGCAAAGAATTGCAATTAATCACAAATCAGTGAGGCTGTGTTCCCAGATGAAGGCTACATGATTTCTCTGTCATTAGCTTTTCAGGTACGTAAAGCAAAAATCACTGCTGAATCACTAGGTTTATCACAAAAATGCTAGAATTACAAGATCAAGTAACTTGTATTCAAAATATCAAATTTAACAAACAACCAGTTCACTCAAAGCTGAGATCATAATGGATTGCACTGTCTTTCCCTGATTGGTAAACTGATAATGGCTTCCATTTCTGTGAGTGACATAGAACACAGATGTTAAGTCTTATTTTAGTGATCTGACACATGCAGCACCAATGCCATCACCAGATCCTCTCCTCAAAATGCTGGATGCAAGCACTGCCTGCTTCTGTATTTCTACCTATGACGTTTGTCCAAGTAGAAATACTTAGAGGTTAGTGGTGGTTTGCAGAGGTTTGTCCCAGAAACAAAGTGGTAACAGACTGGGAAGAAGAAAGAGCTTGTTCTGCTTGCAGCAGAACCAGCAGTCTGGCCCTTTCCAAATTCTTGTGACTTGATTTTCTCACATTTAATCAGGGCTCATCCTTTTGTCCTTGTCTCCAAGAGTGCATGAGATGGCTTTTTATCTATTCAGCAATAGCAGTGAAATTTATAGAAAATTAACACAGGTGGTGCCCACAGTGGCCCAGGAAGTAAGGACATAGACCCAAAACCCAAACTAAACCAAAACAAATCTGTATTTGCTAACAATATGTATCCCTCCAGAAATACCTAATTTCTAAGCTGTCATTTCCAATATACGGGGAGGGAAAAAACCCACAAACTTATCAGCCAGTACTGCATTTTCACCAGAATTTGAAAGAACATGGGAAGCTTCAGAAACTCTTATAATTGTTTTCATCTCAAAGACCCTGAAGCACGACACAGCACCATTAGAACTGTTCTATTCAAGACATAGTCAAGGAGTTCATACAACTTCATACTTAACTTGTTGTTAAAAATGAAAAAAACCCCAAACCAAACAACTTTGAATGTTATAAGCAGAATTGGCAATGTATTAGTCTTTAAGGTTTCATGGCTGACACAGACTTCATATCTGGCCCACACATATCCAAGGACTCAGAGGAAGGACAGATGATGCTGATGTCAAAAATCTAACTTTTTGGCAGCTACAGCAGGTGTTACCAGACAGAGTACAGCTAGCCCTAAAGTATTGTGTCAGTTTTCTTAGAGAAATCATTATCTGTGTTAGACTTTGAATAAAGCATATGAAGAAATTAGAAAGCACAACATTTAATGCTTCAGGCAGCTCTGGACAAAACTGTAAAGAGCCATTGTGCAAAGTCTCAATGACTGCAAGCACAAGGACACAAAGCCTTTGAAGTAGCTACCACCATCAACACAGAGCTGAGTTAGCAGTGAGAAAACTAGAAAACACATCTTGAATATTTTATCAAGGAAAAGAATACAGGGAAAAACAAACACTGAAAAGATCCATCAAGCTCTAAAAGCACATATTGCAAATAATTTACTTAGAACTATTAATCTCTGCAGATTTGCTGATATGCAAACTACAAAGACTAGAACAACTAACTCACCTACAGAAATTAAAGTCATTTAAGCAGTAAATACAAAAATCTGGAAAAATTGTTTCTAAATAGCAGAATGTAGATCAGCACCTCTGGATTCTGCTTATTTGTTTATTTAGGTCTGGTTTCAGACAAACTGTTACATTTCATTGAACTCTGAGCAAGTTCACGTGTAAAATGAAGACATCCATGCTGATCTGAAGCAGCAGCCTGACTGAAAGAGGCACTCAACAGTCTGAGACATGCTCTTGTCAAAATGTTCTTGGATAAACACAACCCAGGTTCCCTTGACATGACGGATTTAGACAAGCCAAGGAAAAAACCTGCCCCAAGAAGAGTTGCCATTGGCTTGTTGCTTATGACATTTTGAATGCTCTGTTTTAGTATCCAGAGTTCTTGTGCTAGATTTATCTCCAACATGGCCTTTTAATTTATTCAATTAATCAATAAAAAACCACTAAAAGATTATATTTTACATTGCTTTTTCTTCTCTTTTGTGCAACTTTTAATACCTATTTAGTACCTAGGAAATGCATGGGAGAAAGGGACAATGTCTGGGCAGAAACCTACTGATGTTTCAGTGAGAATTTTTTCACTGAAAAGCAGAGCAGCTGAGCTTATACAAAGTATGTTTTGCATTCTCTGTTTCTAAGGAGCATAATGAAAGACATGAAATACAGAAGGCTTAGGAATCTGAAATATCTACTTTAACTAAATTAAAATTTAAGTAGTCTCATTTTGTACCATTTTATTTCAAAGCACATGTAAACAAATAAGTTTTAGCAGATGAAGCTACAAGAGTGATGATATTTATAAATAAATGAGGAAAATAAAGAAGAGTAGTCGAAAGCTCAAGGACAGAAGATGCTACATGTCTTTCTCAGGACAGTCTCTCAGATGACTTTAAATAGCAGTGAAGGAAATTGTGTGACTCACCACTTCATCTTTGTCCTCAGGAGTTAGCTGAGCAGAACTTCTTTCTTCCTCCTTCTTGACTGATCTCTCATATAAATCACTGACAATGAATGAGGGGTAGTATCTGTCCTTCAGAGTTTCATAAACATCTGCCTGAATTCTGTAGAATACTTCAATGCCTTTATTTCCTACAAGACTTTGCTGTATTTCCTTATAAAGGGATTTTTCCACAGGTATTTCTCTGCTTTCCACAAAAAAATTCTGGTAAATTTCACTCACCAGTTGAGGTATTTCAGCCTAGGAAGCAAGAGAGGGAGGGAGAAAAGAATAATGAAAATATATTGAAAATATCAAGATGACTCAGGACCCAGGTGCACAGTTTGAAAGATAATCAAGCAAATTTCCTATCCAAATGTATGAGAAGACATCTGTAAACCTCTTACTGACATCAAGCATGCTGCCTGTTTGTGCACCTCTGCTAAGCAGTTTTACAAGTTAAGTATGGATATTTGTTAAGTGAAGAAACAGCTGCGCCCTAAAATTGCCAGAGCTTCCACACCCACTCTTTTAAATCTATGTTCCAAAAGCTGGCATTAAAAAGAAGAAAAGTGCTAGAGCAACAGTGTGGTCACCATTTTAAATTCAGATGGTAATGCTCAGCTGTAGCAGCTCTCATGTCTTCTGCTGAATAGAATGAATTCACTTTATACATTATTATAATTAATTTGTGGGGGAAAAAGAAAGAAAAAAAAGAAACAAGAAGAGGAAAAAAGCACAACTGAAGAGACATTTACCAGTACAGGAAGCTGGGTATTTTTACCATCTCCCTAAACTGAACAGAATTAAAAAGGGTTTATCCACTCCCTCAGTATGGCACAATGTTCTTACCTGCCTCGTCTGACATGAGTCATGACTGCAGGACACTACCTTTTTGTAAGATGCCCCTGTAGTGGCAGATATATCCATATCCATATGTACATACATATTATTTTGAACAGGAGGAGAAAAATCACAGCTGAGAGGCCATAAAATGATTTATAATACCTTATCCAATCATGAGAAATTTGCAAATCAAAACTGATTTAAAGAACTCTCTTCACAGTGCCTGACAAACTGTTTTTATCAACACTCTCTAGCTTGAGTTGGTTGGTAGCCATTTCTTCAGATTGTATTAATGGTTCACTACTCATACTCTACAATCTGTCTTTCTACTTACAGGATACTTTATGTTTTCCAATTGACTGGAATAAGAGCAATAAATTACAGTGAACAAAAAGTTAACTGATAATCAATAATGAAATCTGTATTTCATGCTAATGTGAATCCTGAAGTTTTAATTGCTTCCCCCAGAAATCCACCACACTGGTCATGAACAGCAAATTTGTCCTCTGCAAATTCTTCCTCTGCACCATTGCTTCAGGGTACTTGTTGCAAAGTGATATTCCCTATCCTTGTTTCAGGGTTCTAATTCCTACTCTATTTTAGCTAAAATTACAATATAGTATTGTTTCTTCTATCAGTAGTGCGGCATTCCTGGAGAAATTTAGCTGCTACAGATTAGGGAGAGGTCTTTTAAAGCAACATCTCTCTTCCAAAAAGATTTTAAGAACATATATACACAATTCTATTGTTTTGGATTTAATGGGCTCCCTGTTATTGGCAAGATGAGAAGCTTATATACAGACTATCCAACTGGAATGTGCTTCTAGGTTTCATATGAACTGATACAACTAAAGCCTGCATGTTTTTTCTCCAGTGGAGGGGGAAATAATTCTACTCCTTTTGCATATCAAGTATTCCTTTTAAGAGAGGTTGTTACACCAACCAACAATAAATCACCATCACAACAGCCCACAAATTTTAATTGCAATATTATCCTCAAATACTGACACAAAGCAGTTAAAAAAAAAACGAATTGCTTAGAACCCATCCTATACTACTCATATTTTAAAAACATAAAGACATTTCCTAATATCAAGATCACAACAAGCAGTGTCATCAATGTACAAAGCCATCCAGGCTTGCAACTTCTTCCACCTTGTTAGCATTCTTCAGATTCTCCACAGACTCCCAAAGGCCGATCAAAGCCATCTTGTCCATCCTCTCCATGTAGATCCGGAAATGCTCTCGGTATGAAGGGTTGGCCAAAATTTCTTCAAACTGAAGAATCTGAAGAAGGAAAAACTAAGAATAAAAACTGGAAAAATGCCTAATTCTAACTCCTTTCTTTATAGGGAAAATCTTTTCACTATGCATCCCACAAATGTGTCCTAGATTCAACTGCACAGACCTCCTACAGTAATAATTTTGCTTCATTAAAGAAAGAAAAGGAGTTTTAAGTACTTAGAAGATAAATTCATCTGTGCTACTATCAGATAGTAAATACCTCCACATCTTTCTGATCAGGATACATTTCAAAGGACTAAGATGGCATTTCATGTCACTCATGAAATGCTATTGTCAAAAATTTAACTTCCAATGTTCCTGCAAAGCAGAGGAGCCGAGCTGAAAGCTAAATTATCGTGTTCTTGTTTCGAACAACAGCAGTTTTCATACCACTTTAGAGATGCAGCTCAATTATTCCCAGAGACACAGAGAAGGATGGAATAACTTCGCTACTAGGGCATTTAGTGGCCAGTTCCCACTGTTAATGAAAAACATCTATCAGAAACACAGTCAGGAATGAGTATGTTCTGTCATATAATGCTTAGGACTTTTCCTAAACAAGGAGGGTGTACATCAAGCAGCAAAGGAAATTAAATACAGACTTCCTGTAGCCATGCAGATGCTGCAGCCACTAAGAAGTTGCATTAAAATGCCATTATCACTTCCTTATCCTCTACTATTTTTGTGAATCCAGGCCTTTTCTTTGAGACAAACATCTGAAAACAAAATAATAATAATACAATTCTAGTCAGCATCAGAATACCTCCTTCTTTTGGAAGACTGCTCATTTTCCTAAACCCGGTACCTGTGAAACTCTACAACCAAGTTATGTGTAGGAAAAAAGGTTTCCTTGTCTCAAGCTACATGTGAGGAAACCACCTACCTGGGCACATACACAATTACTGGCACAAAATCAGTGTCTTCACAAACCAAGCTAAATATGGTTCTTTAACAACTGCAGTCATCTATGTTTTGTCTGAAACAGCTCCCCCCCAAATTTTGGGCAGTGTTTAAGTAAATTATATTTGTCTCACATGAAATACTCATGTACATCTTTAAAGTTCCCCTGTGACAATCATGTGCCATTCTTCTCTTTATCCTTTACCATACCAATATCTTCAGGACATCACTTTGCTCTTAGCTTTAAAATTATTTAGATAGATGAACATCTGCCTTTAAAAGTTCACTGTATAAACCTCACTGAAAAGCAGAGAGTACCTTTTCCAAGCTAAGCTTAATACAGAAATGGTGATCAGGCTGTCAAAAAGATCAACACAGACATGGCAATTTAAAGGCCAGTCTGTGATTTAGCCTCATTACTGTGCATCATCATATTTTCTATTCATTTTACCAAGGACAATGATTTAAAATACAAGTGTAAGAGGGTCTTCCAGCCCCTTGAACAGTTGTTTTCCCCATCTCAGGGACTGTCAGCTCTGTAAATAATAGCAGAGTTAGTAAATCACAACTATGAGCATGTGCTGTCACTTCTTATGTGAGAGGTCACCTTGGTCTCCATGCTTCTGTTATCCAAGCTATACCCATTCCAGTTGCCAGCAAGGAGGGTAACTAATAAACAAACCCCTCTCAGAAGTAACTGGGGTAAGTGCTGCTGCAGAGAGCAAAGCAAGTGCAACCATCTCTCCCACCTAACAAAGGGCCCATTACACCAGTGACCCATGGTAATCAAAGCAGTGGTGCCTAACAACAGTGTTACACAAATCTCCTAATAGATACCTTGCAAACTAAAACACTTACATTAATGGGCAGAAAAGCTTCTTCTCTTGCAGAAATAAGACCTCTCAAATGTTTTCTTGATTTTTCTTTAAGTCTGGACTATCCTAGAATTATTAAATCTGTTACCAGTGCTATACTAAAAACATCATGTTACAGCTGCAATGCCAACAATGATAGACAAAAGAGGGTTTTAGTTTTGAGGTGAAAAATCATAAAATGGCATGTGGGCTGGTTCTGGCTGGGGTAGAGTTAACTTTTTTAAGAGGCTGGCAGGAGCTATGTGTTAGATTTGTGCTAAACACAAGGCTGATAACATAGAGATGCTTTAGTTATTGCTAAGCAGAGCTTACACAGAGCCAAGCCCTTTTCTGCTTTTGGTACTACCACACTGGAGAGTCAGTAGAGAGTGTCCTCTTGCTTCAGGGCTCTGTGGACAGAGACATGCATGAGGGATGGGCC
>VZTT01066857.1:103017-113455 GCA_013400855.1 Buphagus erythrorhynchus
AAAAAAAGAAAACAGCGCCACCAAAAAAAAAAAAAAAAAAAAAAAAAAAGATAAAAAAAGGAAAAAAGAAAAAAAAAAGAAAAAATAAAAATAAAAAAAACCCACCAGAAGTCACTCCTCATCAGCAAGACAAGAAATATGCTACTTTGGGATTTCTTCCCCACAAGCTGCATACACATCTACCAGCAGCAACCATGCACAGCCTCCATCTCCAAAGGAGCATGTCTTTTACTAACTTCCTCCAAAATAATACTCCTTATCTGGGAAATTTTGACAGGACATGCACTGCCATGGAGGAACTTCAAATCCCAAAAGGGTACTCTACACCTCTCCCAAAGGCAACCAAAAGCAATTAGTACCAAAAGCAGAATTTGAAACTCTGTTTATCAATCCACAGTTGTAGATAATTCAGTTTGTACCAAACAACATTAGGAATGGTCCAAATGAGTTCAAACTTACCAAGTAAACAAAGCTATGCTACCTGTGCAAATTGTTTTATTCTATGCATTTTTGCATGTCTGCAGTAATTTCTGACAAAGCTTCCACATTGTCTTCTAAATCACTCATAACTATCTTGATTTGAGCTAAGCTAGAAGTACATCCCCAGAAGCATATCTTAGAGCCCACCAAAACAATTTCTGAAAAGTGATTTCTCACACCTTATTTTCTTTCCTCTTCTTTTTTTTTTTTTATGGTGCCTTTGCTACTTGAGCAGGTTTATATCTATTAAATACATCAAACTGAAGCACATATTCACATCATCCATTTTTAAGTCAGAATATGGGGCCTTCCAAATTGTCAAGCCAAAAAATGTTACACAAACTTTATTACCCTTAAGCACACTGAAGGATACATAAAAACAATGTAAATTTGATTAAAGCAGAAACTTAATTGTATTTTAGACCTGCATGATCCGTCCCCTCTCTTAGCAGTACCAGCAGAAGGCAAAGATTTCTCATTTTACTTGCAAAGTTATATATGGCAAAAGCATGAGTAAAACAGAAAATACAACTTCTTGTTCCTTTACAGCTTCAGTAACTACAGATCCACAACACCTGGCAGCGTGTACAACAGCAATGACCAGCCCAAACTGTCATGGAAGGAGCAACATACATGCTCCCCATCACAAGCTTTTTTCTAAGATTTTTTTCCAAGACTGGGCCTCCTAAATGCTTTGCTTAGTATTTAAGTAGTAATTTAACATTTTTGTGTAAGCAGTAACTGGAACCTTATATATAACTTACAAGTCTTTACAGACGTCTTCCAAATCTTAGAAACCTTGAATTACAAGTTTTAAAGCCTATGTAGGCCTGGAAAAGCATTTATTAAATTCTATGAGAGCAGGAGAACCTTTCAGAATAGCACACACTCTTCTGTTGCCCAAGGAAAGGGAAAACCAGCTCTCCTGTGGTTTGACAAGAGATTGAGTAAGAACAGTGTTAAATCCCAAACACTTCTACAAACAGATCTGGGAAAAGGGACGTACAGGGAGACCATGGACAAGTTAGGCACTGATCGTTAGCAATGCATAATACAACACAGCCTCCCACTCACAGCCACAGCTGAGAAAAATATAAAGTCAAGTAGCAGTAAGGTAAATCTGAGCCTGGGAGTCAGTATGTACTATACAGTAAAATAACATCCACCACAGATAGCCTCTGTCTGCCGGTCCTTGTATCCTCTTTGGTCACGTCTATCTGACCAGTCAGCCTCTTCCCTCCCTCTTCCACTGATCAGCATCTCTCCAAACCAACTAAGGACAAGATGCATTACCATCACTAGCAGACACAAAGCATCTCAGGAGCAGAAAGAGAAATTCCTCTACAAAGCTGATTTGAAAATCACAAGTAAAAACAAGTAAATGGACCACAGACTCTGTAGCCTTTACCCTCATCTGCATGGATTCCCTCCACACTTACTGCTTGAGCATGATGTGCAGGCACAATGTCAGCTCTTTAAGCCTTGCCAGAAAACTGTGCAAAAATAATTGCATATGAATGTTTATTCCTGTGTGGAGGATGCAGGTCGGGGAGGAATCATAATACAGTTTTGACATAATTAAGTTACATGGCATCTGTAATCTGCTGGAACACACAAGTATCCATTTTACTTCACTTTAAATTATCATCTTGACAAAACCCACACGTCACAACCCACATAACTAAGCTAGCCCGCAGCCCCAGGTTGTTTTTTTTTTTAAAGTCCCTTTTTACAGCTGAACATTCAAGCCTCTTTCAGAACCATAGCACCTAAGGCCTGCCCCAGAGACAGTTCCATTTCTGTGCCACTTTTCAGCTTTGCTTATAAAAGCAAATATCTAGACACACAGTGGGAAGGCTCAGCAGGAGAAATCTTCTGCAAGGCAGCAGATCTCTCCACACAGAAATAGCTGCTTATTCAATCTGTCTCACAATCCCTGCTTGAAAACAAGCAGTTTTCTCAACAGGGATGCCCTGAGGTCGATTACACTGTAGTGTCTGAAAAACAGTCCCATCCAGTCATCCAAGGGTGGTTTCCAGTCATGCTGTGAAGTCATGTGTAAGGTAGAGGGCATAGAAAATTAAAAGGCAAATCAAACAAATCCCTTTACAACAAATCCTTTAAAAAAAAAAATCTGTTGAGAGATTTGCTCTGTGTTGCCCTAAGACAAGGTACATGCATTTTTTGGGTTTGTTTTAAAAAGCAGCTAGTAAAAGAAAACCTTGCTAAAATTCTGGTAGGACCCTGTAATACAGGGGTATTACCTACCATCAGTATGAGAAAAAACAAAAATATGTCTGTTAAAATTAAAACCAGTGTATCTAAGCAGCTTCCTATTCATGTTACAGCAAATCTCAAGTTATTATAGCAACTTACTTTTGTTGCTATTTCCCAATTGGTGTTTGTGAAGCCTTTTCTTTACAAAAATTAAGATTTACTCTTGCTTCTAGAAACTTGGATATCATCTGTCATTCATGCTATAATGCCCAATCCAGGTATTTGTCCTCTTACAAACTGCTTTAATAGACCAAATGCAGTAAATATTTTCAGATAAGCATTTAGAGTCCTTCAAAATCTTTAGCAGGTAAGATAGATTTTGTAAAAAAAGAAGAAAACAAACCAGCAAAAAACTAAAATACTTAAAATTTAGCTTAAATTTTAATTGGTTCAGTATTTAGAATGAATCCCTATCAAAAGGTAAGATGAGGAGAGTTGTTTATAGTTTAAGGTGTGGAAGGATGTGATTCTTTTAAACGCAGTGCACGTGACTGTAGAGAAGGGTACCACCTGAAAATACCAACAGGAAGAAAAACCAAACAGAAATTAAACAAACAAAAAACCACAACAACAAAACTACCACCAAAACTAATCTGCCTCCTACAGTCACTGCTTGAGCGATCATGACCATTTTGGAAGATACACAGGAAGACACTTTTGGAGAAGTGAAGTAAAGCAGATACGTGTACACAACAGATTCTTTGCTTTTGTGCCAGTGTAAATGAGGGAAGTAGTGCAGTGTCAGCATGAAAGGTAACAGCTTCTATTTAACAGTGGCCTGCACTGCTCCAAAATAAACTATCTACACCTCTGGAAACAATAATGCTGTGTTATGTTTCTTATTCAACTTTAGCAAAGGCCAAAAGCAATTCTCCTGGCCACAGAAATTTTATCATCCCCCCACAGCTGGCATCATACTGCAAACCTCTCACATTGCTTTGTGTTTCAACATTTTAGACCTTTGGACTAAAATGTCTCCCTCTCAGGGAGTCAAATGCAAAACCTACTGCTTAACATGAATCAGATGCTTTTGAATGTTATCGTTTGCTCTCTGATGAACATATACCAGAAGATTCAAGTGATAGAAATCTGAAAAGAGAAACCCTCTAACATGCCATTTTTAAGAACAGAGGATTTAATACAATGATGTTTAGAAGTACTTTAAAGTACTTTCTCATTTTATTAGAGCATCCTAACAGCTAAGTATTTTGCCAATAGGTGGCACCAGCACTAGTTAAAAAGTGTAAAGAACCCTGTCCTTACTGAGCAACAAGCCTTCCTCTCCCACCTTATGGGGCACCAACATTAACTGCATACTTTGGGATCACCAAATAAAATCGTAAAAAGGTCAGGTAACCCTAACCCCTATGAGAAGTCATCAGTCCAAAATCTAGTCCTCAGGCTACTCATCCTTTAATAATAGACACCTAATCTTTATAGAAAAAAATAAATATTTTTGGTCAGTTTTGGAGACTTAATTATGTCTCCTTAACCAATAGTAAAGGTCCACAGTCCTGCTCAGGAATACTTATTGCTAGTCATGTGGTTGTACAACACTTCTTTTGCTAAGAAAAGTATAAATAGTAGCTAAGCACTCACTACTGCAGAGTTTTGGCTACCTCTACACTAACTGCTTCTCAGGTTTTTTGTTATACCTTCTTCTGTTGCAAACACTGCCTCAGGAAGCTTCCATATTTGAAACAGATGGAGGCTGAGACCATTCTCATGTGGGACCCCAGTTCTGGGGACTGCATGCAATTCTGGGGACTTCAGCACAGGAAAGACATGGTTCTGTTGGAGCAGGTCCAGAGGAGGACCATGAAGATGATCAGAGGGATGGGGATGGAACACTTCTCCCAATAAGAAAGTTTGAGAGAGCTGGGATTGTTCAGCCTGGAGACAAGAAGACTTTGGGGACACCCAACTACAGCCCTTCAGTACTTAAAAGAGGCCTTAAAGAAGGATGGGGACAGATTTTTTAGCAGGGCCTGTTGCAACAGAACAAAGGTTTAATGGATTTAAACCAAAAGAGGGACAATTTGGATTATATTAAAGGAGTATCCTTTGTAACGAGGGTGACGGAACACTGGAACAGGCTGCCCAGAGAGGTGGTTCATGCCCCATCCCTGGAAACATTCAAGGTCAGGGGCATGGGACTTTGAGCAGCCTAGTTGAAGATGTACCTACTCGTTGCACAGGGGTTGGAGTAGATAATTTTTAAAGGTCCCCTCCAACCCAAACCACTATGATTCTATATCCACATACATACTATCTTCACTTGCTCTACTCTTACACTTTGAGAGCAGACATCAGGCTCAACAGAATGCTGGCCAGCCAGAGTTCAGCTGCTCTAGTTGAACACCCAGGCACTAAAGAAGAAGTTACATTTTCAGGACCCAACTTGGCCACAGGAAAAAGGAAATAGCTATCAGTAAGACTACCTCTCTCCAGGTTGGGGTCAAAGCTAAGAGATGCCCTTGGCACAAAAGGCAAGAGCTCATTTAGCAGCAAAGAAGGGACTGTCATGTACATCCAACTGCCATGCTCACACATGCACCACAGGCTGGGGGAAAAGATTAAAAAGAGAAAGACAGAATGAGATTGTGCAGACAAACTTTCATTTTGCATAAAGCTGGCATTTAGTTATTCACCATTAAATCCAGGGGTAGTGTTACGCTGTAGATCCAGATAAGGAAACATGAGAACCTGATGCTAAGTAACATGGTAGTCTGTTCTGCAAGATTTCAACAATCTTTATGTCAGCAGTGAGTTGTGCTGGGCTTTTTGTTGGCTTTCATTTGTTTTAAGAAGGGTACCACAGTTTTTCCTCTAACCATTTGTTGAGGGTTGAATTGTCNTCCTTTTAAAATTCAGGAACATATTAGATTCATTACCACATTAGGTAAAATGCATCCACCTCCTTTAGGAAAAACAAGGCACAAAACAGTCTTCAGAACTAGATTTTACCCCTCTACAGTTTTGATAGCCCTCTTAAGAGTTTACTGTACATACACAGAGCCTGAAAATTTTTGGTAGATGAAAACCTGAGTGGAATAACTGAAATTAAAAATCTGCCCTAAATTTGTGTGAACTATAAAAAGATTGTATTTGCATGCCTCTGTTGGCATACTGTTTCACATGTGTCAAGCAAAAATACATCACCTTCTTCAGACAATGTGCATAATTATTGGCTATTTAATAATCAAAAGGGTTAGCCTCAATAGTCCAAATGGCTAACAGAGACAGCAGTGGTAATCAACCCTTAAATGATACACAAGGTTACTATAGGAATAAACCAAAAATAAAAGTCCACATAATACAAAACTTCAGTGCACCAGCTAGTGAAATTTCTGTTAGTTTTATTGGGTTTTTTTAGTACAGGTAGAAATCAAGAGCCCATAAAAATGCAGAATCAACTTTACCACATACCAGCTCTATAATATTTTTGTATCTGTTCTGCAGTACCAGACAACTGTAGCTTAAAAAAAAAAACACATCTGTTCAGGATTTAGAGCAGCAGATATTTAAACAGATAAACTGAAGCGAGATGGAGGATAATTAATTAATAAATAATTAATTGTAGGAACCTAAACTGTATAAAAAATAGTCCCCAAATCAATTATTGTCTCAAAAAGACCACTGTTAGAACAAATGGAAATACAGGCTTAGCAAGATTTGATTTTTCATAATGTTCTCAGTTAAATTCCCTGTTCTCATTTTATTCCTTTATGAAAAAGACTTTCTATTCCATTTCCTTTCATCTGAAAAATATTAATATCTATTTCTATAATGTACACTTGAATAAAAACCAATGCCTACTTTCCTGTTACCTTGGTTTGATACAAACAAGATATCCTACTGGAATGCACATTTAGCTCTATTTTAGAGTGTAAAAAAAAAAAGCATTATTGGTGTTGAAAACCTGATACTTTCTGAAACTTGAGCATGGACCTCAAGCTCTTCAGATTGCCAAAAATTTCCCCACCCCACAGCACGTTCATTTTCTGTTTCTGCTTTTTTCATTACACTTTAATTACTTTTTAAAGTCTTCCTTTCTGGTACAAGGAACTAGAAAAGGATTTTATTTTTTTTAACCCAGAGAGAGATAGAGAGTACATGAGAAACTAAAAGCTTTTTAATTTATTTATAAAGAAATTAATTTTACTATCTGTTGCCTTTTTATTATGCATTGATACAACTAAAGTATACCTGCCTAAGCAACTATTTGATCTGGAATTTTGCCATTAAGATCACCTTCTGAAGATACACCTCAGTTTTTACATATTTTGAGAACCATAAAAAGCAGTATATGGAATAAATATAAGTACAATTGTAATATGCACTGCTTTTAAAAAGGCAGCCATTGCCAAGTCGTTGCAGAAAGATTTAAGAGCACTCTTTATTGCAACTCAAAAACATAATACATTGAACAGTTAAAATAAAGTCTGACTTTACAAACACAAATTATGCTGTATCATACCTTCTTCTCTGTTTTGGAAGAAGAACAGACTGAGATTTTGAAGAACTGATTGTATGAAAAAGAGTGGAAGTATGATTCTCAGCATATGAATTTGTAATGTCAGAAATCCCATTTGCAGCAAGTTCTGAAAATAAATGTATCACAGATATGACCTTTCTCATGATCCATCAGCTTAGATAAAGATACGGTGGGGAGATAATCATACCATGTGAGCTTCTGGAAGATTCAGACAAATGAAACAGAACCAAAATACTAAAGGCATAGCATTCCTAAACTCTGTCTAAAAAAACCCCACTCACTGCATATGTATGATAGGAGTTGAAACAATTTTTCAAAATGAAAATAACAGATGTGACTTAAAAATGTAATCTTACCTTTCTGTCTCTTCACTTGGGGAATATTGCTGATTGTGGTTGCCTGAACTATTTCCACTACAATTTGATACCTAATTTTAAAAACAGTAGGGAATAAGGGTGAAGAGAGAAAAGAGAAGGAAAAAAATATGGTATTAATTTTTTACAATGTCAGCATACTTAACAATTAATAAAAATCAAAATATTTCTACTTCCTCCTTACCTGGAAACAGATTATATATGTATAGGTATACCTGCAACCTAAGGAGCAGTGTGCACATGGAGCAGGGAAAACAGATTATCTTAAAACAAAAAGGAAACATTCAACTAACAATAACACTGCCCTCTTCTCTCAACTGATGGCATTGCACAGACAGGTAATAATACGCAGTAAACACAAAATAAAGTCACACTCTGGACATTAAATATAAGTTTTCTGTAGGAAACAAGGATGGTAGTTCAGTTTAAAAGAAAAGAGCTGTCTTCAAGGTTCTTCCAGCTAAGCCACTCAATATATATACAGAGCATATATAAATCTGTAGAAGAAACAAATGACACTAAAATATGTAAAATACCAAAGTATACTATACTCCAGGAATAATTAAAACATGTTTATCACCTAAAACTATACTACACAATAGCAGACAGTTAATGCAGCTAGAAAACTGGATTTCAAGTAAAATTAATTATGTAACTAACAAATACTATGCACTCAGCAAAGAAAATGACTGTCAGTTAAGTCTTTCATAAATGTCAAAGTTCTGGTCATAACATTCAAATTCCTTTCAATGCACTGACTTTGGTAGCTATTAATACAGGTAAGAAAGCAAATATTCCAGTAAATTTGCTATCTATCAAGTTAACTCTCTAAGATGAAAGCTGAAGCCTCCCGGAAAGGCTGCTATTTCTGTGACTACTTATTCTCCATTTAAGAAAGAACATGTGATCCTTAAAACGTATTTCCCTTCTTTCATGTAAACTCTTTTTTCACTCAATTCCACCCATTTCTCCCACCTCCTATAACTCTTTTAGGATTTTTATTGTCCCCGGCTCTTTGTACACGCAGTTTTTATACACACAGCATACACTCATAACTACATTTCCAGATTTTTTTTTTCTGCAGCAGTTATCAAATTGAAACCCAAAAACCTGTTTGAAAACCTGTAATTTTTGTAACACTGCTTCCTTTTGCCATTACTCTATTTTGATTGCTTCCACCCATCACTAAAGTTCTTGCCCAGTCCATCAGAGGAAGAACAGCCCCCATAGTAAGGGTGGTGGTGTGGTGCGTAGGAAGTCCCACAGTTAATTCCCCACTCAGACAAAGACTTCCCCAATTATTTAGGGCAGCTCACTCGGACTTTTGATGCATTGATTATGTGATTATGTAAATGCATTGCAATGACACTTATTCACCTCACCCAAGTGTTGTAGGCTAACCTTGAAATCATGAATTTATCAAACAAGGTGCAGACACCCAGCTGCAGATGGAAGGTAGTTCCCACTTACCTTGCAACTTTTTTTCTTCCAGATTTACTCCCATTTGTTCAAATCCATGGTTTCACGTTGTTTTTATTATCAGTACTTAGCACCTCTTTTTTCCTGTTCTTTTATTACTTTAAGTGTAGGAGATGCTTGGAGTTACATGCTCAAAGATACTATCCAGTCTGCTCCTCCCAAGCACTGGACTCTCACTGAAATTACTCAGTGGGAGTGCCATACAACACTGCACCACAGAAACACCCCCTTGCTACACTGCCAGACCATGACCCTTTTCTCCCTATAACTCTGTTCCAAATATTCTAGCTGCTAGGTATTCTGTGGTGCTGGTGAGTAAACATCTAAGGACATTTTAAATATGATGTACTAATTTAAGTCTGAAGAAGTGACTGTACTTGATAAGCTGGACCCTTCATGGCCTCACATCCACATTTCTTCCTTCTTCCCTATTTTCTGTTATATTCATGCACTCCTCTCATTTCTCAGGCAAAAGATGACATAGAGCCAGTAGTAAGTCTTTCTTCCTGTGAATTGTGTTGTGACCTTTTGCTGCTGTAATAATAAATATCAGAATAAATACAATGCTAATCCTGAGAGAAGAATAAAAACTATCCACCAGCTTATTTCCTTATCACTATTTGTTCTCAACTATGTTTTTAACTCAGCATGTCTTATCTCTCGTCTTCTTCTGACAAAGTAAATGTTTCACACCTGATGTGAAAGAATTCAACTTTTCCTTATTTGCAGCAGAATTCCAATTAATCCATGCTAACTTCAGTCTGAGGGGAAATGAAGGTGAAATTTCACTGTTTAACTTTTTCTTCTTGAAAGACAGAGACAACACTCTTTGTGAAAACTTGGTAATACAGGAATAAAAGTCTGCCTCCCTTCACGACAAGCATCAAAGAAATGATACATTAGAAAGAGTGAGTTTGAAGGACACTTGTGTATAACCATACAATGGTCCCTTCTGTGGAAACTTTGCTGTTTTTTCTCACCCCATGCCCCCAACAAATTCTACTTTTCAGNAATATTAAGTATTTACTGCATCACTTAAATACATTCCAAAAATAAAATCCATAAAAGCAATGCAGAAAATCAATACAATAGTTCTTCTTAAAGTAGTGCTTCTAAGCTAGAAGAGAAACAAGATTTAGAAAATCCTAGCATGATTATTATCCTTTCAGGGAGAGCTATTTGCACAGCAGAGAGCTTTACACTTGCCTACAAGGAGACCCACATAGCCTCCCTATCTTTTCTGACTTCCTGGATGAGAGCAACACACATCTTTCACCCACAGGTTTCCACTGAACCAGCCAGAGGTTTTCCCTACCTTCCCCACCACAAA
>VZTT01066858.1:0-12790 GCA_013400855.1 Buphagus erythrorhynchus
CAGCAGCAGCAGCAGCGCCGGGGCCGCCCTGCTCCCCTCTGATACCACCTGCACCCTGAGCTCTGCCGCACATCCACCACCCCAGTTCGCTGTCAGGGCCAAACACTGAGGCTGAAGGTGGAACCAGCTCCTTCCTGCAGCCGTGCAGCCCTCCCTGCAGCTTCACACCAGTGTCCTTCAGCAGAGAACACACCAGCTTGATGCAGGGATGGTTCACGCTGCAGCCAGCCTGAAGTAGCCAGGAGCTTCAGTACAACATGATCAGCCCCCATAAAGGCTTCACTTTCCTTTTCCTTCCTATTTTTCTTCCAGGCAACCGGTGGAGAGGTCTCATGTGGCAGGCAGTATCCACGTTCATCATTCAGAGGCACCAATCCCATTAGGAATCTCTGGGCAACCTCTGTGCACTGGGCAGCCCTTCTCAAGGTCTGGTGCCTGAAACCTCTTATAGGAGGACTGCGAGTCCAAAGACACAGTGTGAGTAGACAACATTCCCT
The DNA here is from genome assembly GCA_013400855.1 of Buphagus erythrorhynchus. Classification (NCBI taxonomy): domain Eukaryota; kingdom Metazoa; phylum Chordata; class Aves; order Passeriformes; family Sturnidae; genus Buphagus; species Buphagus erythrorhynchus. The sequence goes on from VZTT01066858.1 coordinate 498, forward strand.
TGCTGATTCAGCTGAACGTACTGGCACATCATCACGGGGAAAAAAGCTGAAGTATTTTCACTGACTCACACGGGTCCAGAGATCCTGTTAGATCTATCCCAACCTGTGACAGTGGGTAGAGCCTATCCGTGGGTGTCAGTGCTCTGGGACTGCAAAGGACAGGAGGGGAAATCCCTTGTGGGGTGGAACTTGGATCCTGTCTAACACACCGAGGAGAACAGAGACCTTCCACCCTTGCAGCAGGCACAGGCTGCACAATGGAGAACCTCGCAGCAGTTTAGGCTCATCTCTGAATCCGGCCTTCAGTCTCCCAGGGGCTCCACATGCCAGGGCACAGTGTCCCAGCATTAAAAATACCAAGGCTGACAGACAGTGTTTATTAATAGCACGAGTGGTGTTTATTGCTGAGCAACAGTCAGCAGCTTGGAGGTTACTGCTGTTACAAGCCAAGGTCTGAGAGCATTGTCACATTGCTCCGCTCTCAGGGGAGAGAGGCTCCATCTCTGGAGGCAGAACCCATGGGGAGAGGGTGTCTGGCTGCCTCAAGGACCTGCTGTGTATGCAGAGGAGCGGGTTACAGGCATAGGATTCTGGCCTGAGACACAGGACAGCCCCCAGGGACTGGGGCACCCCAGTGCCCCCGAGTGAGCACTGTAACACGCAGTGCAGTTTGTGCAAATGGGTGCAGAGCAGGCACCAGCACTGAGCACCTGTGTTCAGCTGTGCTTGAGGCACCATTCCCTACCCGTGAAGAGTCTTGGTCTCCTGGGGTCTTTCTCAGACACACATGTGGCCCCTCTGCTCTGTCCCTGTCCCACAGTCCCTGCCAGACTCTAGGTACCAAGCTGCTGTTTAGGAGGACATTGGTTTTTAACATCTTTGTTTCACAGGAAAGGAACTTGAGGTGTAGAGAGGAGAAATGATCCACCAAGGAGGATCTTTTGCTTGTGTTCCAGAGATCTCCACAGATTTCATGACTACATCTTAGTGACCAGAAGAATCAATGAAGTAGGACACTTTGCTGGGTGTTCTTCAAAGATCTGCATACCCATCTTCTCTGAAAAGCTCTGAAACAGCCCTAAAAGAGGGGCAGGGGCTCAGAGACTGAAAAAACTTGAAACCTAATAAGCTGTTGTCATTCCCCAGACTCACAGTTCATACTCTGGAGCTGGAGGCCAAATTCACTTTTCAGCAGACATTTTTTTTCCAGTTTTTGATCTTACTGTCCCAGCAGACTTTATGTGATGCTTCCCACTCTACAGGCTTCTCTCCTGAAGAGCTGTGCTTCCTAGTTTTTACCAGTTTATGGTTAAAACTCTACAGCACGAGTGTGCTACAATCAACATCCCATTTCACTCTGTTTCTCCTAATTTTTTCATTTCTCTTTGTCATCACAGGCAACACGCAAGGGTCTCCCAGAGAATGTTAGCCCTGGATTATCTCATTACATATTGCTTCAAGGGAAGACAAGTTGCTGCTGGGAAGCAGCTTCACCCTGCCCACACAGCCCGCTGCACACCTGGAAATGACATTACGTGACTGATGAGTGCTTGTCCTAATCAAAGCGTGACTTTCCTTTGGAGTCAGGCAGCGAGGAGCAAAGGCCCAGGGACAGGCTGCAATGTGAGGGAAAGCTGTGCATTGCACAGCACACAAAACTGCCCGCCACTCACTGCCCGCCATCCAGGAATCTCTGAGCACTCACAGAGTTAATTCTTCTTTAACTCCTCACCATTAATTCACTAACAGATCATGCCCCAGGACAGCTCAATACTGTTATCATCACTGTGCTGTTATCATCACTAACAGCTGAGGAAACTGAGGCACAGACCAGCGTAGTGATTGACACCACACTAATTAGGAAACAAGGGACAGAGCTGGGAAGACAACCCGAGACTCCCAGTTCTGGCATAATATCAAGGTACAGAATCACTTTAAATGCACAACACCATAACTTTTAGTGAGCTTCTTTGACACCAAGACAAAGCAAAGGGTTTGGCAAAAAGAATCTTCCATAGATGCTGTGGCTTTGATTTATCTTGGCTACAAGATCCTGTCCAAAACTCCTTTCATTCTCTGTAGTATCCTCCAAGCAGGTTTCCCATCCTTACACTGCCTTCCATCTTTACTCACACCCTCTCACCCTCAGTGAGTTAGAGACCAGTCATCCAGTGATAGCCAGCACCCCAGACTCAAAGGATCCACTGTTTCCTGGTGTCTTACAGACTGCTTGGACTGAAAGAGCCAAGGATCTAGTTCAGAGGTATCCACAGAAAAGATTTTTGTCACTAGCATGTTCCCACACTTATCATCTGAAGGAAAAAATGAAGAGTCTCTGGATGCTTTAGCGTCTGTTCACACAGGCGGGTCTGCGTGGAGATGCTGATTGAGCGCACAGACCTCTTGTGTTCTCAGCTCAGCAAAAGCAAGGTGCCTTCTCTCCTCCCTCAAGGACCCTCAGTCTGGGTCAGGGAGCTGGGCCATGGATGTTTAGTCTGGACTGGTCTGTGGAACACGACTTGGTGGTGTTCCCGTGATATTTCACACAATAAGCTTAGGGAGGACAATGCAGTTGCTTTGTGAGACATGGTGATGCTGTGTCTTGTGACACAGCCTATTAGCAGATTGGCTAATGCTGGGTGTGCAGCTGCTTTCTGTCACGGGAAAGGCTGAAAGCAGCCAGAATATACCTGTGAATCCTGCCTCTAATTATTTAGAGCAAAACACACTGTGCTGCCGGTTTTCCCGCATCTGTGTACCTTGCACACACATGAAAAATAGCAGCCAATAATCCAAACAGAATTTCCCCTTTATGCCTTACTGAAATCCTGCTCAATAAACAGGATTATACTTGAAATAGACTATACTAGAGATACAAGGAAAGACACGCAGATGCCCATATTTCTTTTCATGAAGAAACTTGCTAATCAGCCAAATGGATTTTGCTATTTCTGCCTAACCTCTGCTGCCTCTATAGCCCCTATTTAAAACATTTTGCCTCTTTACAGGATCTGTCTGGCAGCCCTCCATCACTGCCTAATTGTGCTGGGGTGGGATGTGAAACAGCCTGATGAGCGGACATAACATTTTTCCCTTAATTTCACCAAAACCAAGATTTCCCCTTCTTGCTAAGGGTAGCTTGGTGCTAGCAAGAATCCCAGCAGTGAACTTCCCATGAACTGATGGGAACAGCCCTTCTCCTGGAGCAAGAAGACAGTATCTGAGAGCTGTGGATGGAAAAACGAGGTAGTCAGCTAATAAAGAAAATTAACCCAGTGGACATGATTTGCCTACATTCTCCCAAGCTCGAGTTCTTTTATAAGGCTTGCCGCAGAAAGCTCTTAAGGATAACTACTAATCCCTGGATAAGGGTCAAAGTTCTTGCTGGGCATTAAAACTTGGTGATGTGATTAAAGAAAAAGTGAAAACTTGCTGCTCGGAGCAGAGCCTCCAGTGAGGAAGCTGCAGGGTGCCAGTGCTCTGGTGGGTTCTGAGTGATCCCAGGACACTGGGGATGAGGAGCTAATGGGTTTGGCTCATGGTGCTGGGATGTCTGGGGTGCCTGAAGGGGATGTAAAGATACTTTGGTGTGAAGCAGTGTAACAGCCCTCTGAAAGGGCCCCCAGATAGGCAGAAGGTGAGTACCCTGGCATAGAACAGCTGGAACTTCACCTCTTCACCAACGTTTGAAGTTCCCCTCTGGAAAAAAATATTTAGTGGTTGCTGTGGATACCCCTGATTGGTTGTCTGGGGTTTGTGTGTATTTACAGCCCAAGAGGCAATTAGGGCTCAAGTGACTAAAAACTGTGTGAAAAACTGTAAAATATCCACAGTAAAACAAGGATGTATATACAGCTCCCTTCCAGGCTTAGGAAAGGTCTGAGATTGATAGCATCAGAAGATAGGGAGTGGATTAAAAATAGGGTGGAACCTGGATGTAAAGGGATATGGCAAGAGCCTGAAGAGTAGAGTCTGAAGCATGCCTGAGGGGACTCACTGTCAGGATTCAAGGCTAGGAAGGAAAGTCGTTGCTGCCAAACCACTTGCCCAGCTGAACCTCACAGCAGTTTGAAAATGCATTCTGGGGACATTTGCCTTCTGAGCTTTTAAGTATACCTGGGCCATATTGGATTTCATGTCTTCAGGAGCATGAACGACCAAAATATTTTTGGTTTGGCTAAAAACAGGTAGTTTTTCACACCACACTGGTCTTGTGCTGGTGTAGGTAGCACAAGATTCTCAGTGTTGGCCCTCTTAGGCTCTAGCAGGTGCCTCTTCATCTGCATAGTCAATAGCCACAGGATCTCACCACCCCTCTGTCTGGAGCAGGGCTCTCTGTGGCAGGATGAGGCCAAGGAGCTGCCCAGGGAAGGTGCATCAGGTACTGGGGAGGATGGAAGCTCAGGCCCTTCTGCAAACCCTCACCATGACTTTTCCAGCACCCAAAGCAATTCACACCAGTGAGAAATGTGGCCATAGGAGTGCAGGAGGTTTCATAACTGGGAGGGTTCCCTGCACCTGGGGCTGCCAGATAATCTCAGGCCTGCCCCACCCCTCTCCTGAGACACAGCCAGCCTACTCCTTCTCATCCTCCCACCTCACCTCACGGGGCATCCCTTACCTTCCATCCTCATCACCTTTGCACTATGTCCCACCTCTCCCAGCCAGCAAAACCCCTCCTGAGCTGTGTTGTTGTTTCCCCTCCCCTCATCCTCATATCCTGTTTGCTTCTGTCTTCTTCCTAAATACCAGATGGAAGGAGATGCTGTAGATACCCAAATACCTGTTGAGGTTCTCTCTCAAATGATGAAGAGGAGCCACTGGGACTGCGTGGTGAGGGGCCAATGACTTACCTGCTTTGGGAGAAGGTATACAGAGAACCCTAACCATTTCAGCAAGATGGGTGGCCTTCTACTAACTGGAAATAAATTAAGAATTAGTAAATGGCACTTGGTGTCCTTCAAGGGTCCAAAAAGGGAGGATGGGATTTGTCTTATGCATGGAGGAATCAAGGCAAGGGAGGGAAAGCGAGGTATCAGTGATCCAGTTGGGAACTGAACTCAGCTTCCTCTCTTCCCACACCTCTGCTCTGTTCTACAGACCAGGACTCGCTGACTCCCACGGTTCCTTCAGCTGTGCTAGGCAATCCCTATCTGATGGTGAGGCAGAAACACGGCTCACCAGATGATTGAGCATAGCTACGTGCAGGACCGCACTGCATCCACTCCATGGGCACCACCATCACCACCCCAGCACTGGCAGCCACAGCACCCTCCTGACTCAACAGCTCCAAGGAGAAGGTTCTCCCATGAACTCCCTGAGCTGGCACCTCCAGCAGAACTGATTGCAAATTCCAGAGCAAACTGAGAAATCCTCCAAAAGGATTTAGAGAGATTAGAAATGAGCAGGAAACAAAATGAGATTTAACTTGGGAAAAGATAAGCTAATGTATCTGGGGAAAAGCTGCTTTGCAGTAGGAGGGGACACCCTGGAAAGCAGAACTGCCAGAAGAGGTTGAGAAAGAGCAACCATGGAGAGATGCATCTAGAGAGAGACATAAAGGTATATGTTCAGAGCTGCATCTTCTGGGTTTTTGGAGTGATTCACCTTTTAGCATGTTCAGCAGTAGACAACTTTTGAGGGGAGCGGAGTGTTATTTTTATATATGAAAGGTGTTGGGATATAAGAAAGAGGAATGATAGAGGGCAGAGCTAGATCAGCTGACACCATGGGATTTAAAGATCCATTTTATGTCACTGGCTAAGAAGTTACTCGAGAGGAGACGTAATCAGACTCCACAGGCATATGAGGGTCTACGTCAGAGAGAAAGGAAACACACCTACTGACACGTTTGCAAACTTAAGGGTGAAATAAAGTCAGAGAAAAGAGAAGGTAAAGATAAGGACAGAGTCCAGGTAGTGCAACAGGTTAGGCTGTTCAGGACAGCAGCACATGGTTAACAAGACAACCTAAACCCACAAATTGTTCCTCTTGGGATGTCTCTGAGTTCGTGACTGGTCCCAGCAATTCAGCAAGGGTGTGGATCACACTCAGTCCCACAGAGTGACTCACAAAAGTCACAGCCACTTGCACTGTACATCCAGCCACCCCAGTGAGGTACTGGTGCAGAGGGCAATGCCACTCCCTGACTCATCAGCACCTCCTCCGGTAGCTCAGCCAGTTCTCCCAGGTGCTGTGTATCGACTAGGTCTACACTGCACATCCACAACACAGAGCTCTGGGAAGCCAATACTGCAACAAAATATTGGCCCTCAAGATCAGCCTCAGATTAGTTACTGAATAACTCAGGATGATCCTATGGCTCATAATTTATTATGCCTATGAAGACTGGAAACAATCATATCCTGTGCCATTGACCCCCATTCACCACACTACCAGAAGTGAGATAAATCAAAGTAAGTAGGAGTTAGCTTCTTATCCCCAGGAGCAACAACACCTTTCAACGAACTTAATCTGCTCAGGAGTCTTCAGGCTCCTTCTCCCACATGTGACGTCCTTGCAGTGCAAAAAAGAAGACTTGAACATAAGGAAGGGGACTTGGAGGGGGAATGGGCAAACTGGAGCTGTGAAGAAAAAAAGTAGAGATGATCAACAGGAAGCTGCATTTCCAGAAGTTAGTATCTGCACAGGCATCTGTGCAGGTGAGGGGTTTCTTTGAAAGGAATGAGTCCATCATAAATCTCTACTGGGGCTTTTGCTTCTGCACTCATGGTGTCAGAGCTGAAGACACAAGGAAGGGCAGGGAGGGATGCTGGTGGGCATCTTGCTTCTGGAGAAGAGGCCAATAACACAAACATATATTCCCTGGTACCTGTATGTTTGTGGCACAGGCTGGATCCAGTGCCAGCAGGTTGTCTGTAGGTGAGAAGGACAGGAAGGCCAGGCAGTGAGATGGCAGCTTGGCCACCTTTCCAAAGTGTACACCATGGTTTAGGAAGGAGTTATGGGCAAACAAAGGCGAAGGGCTTAAGCCTTAAAATCTCTCAAGTGGTGGTGGAACTGAATTACTTCCGTAAGTTGATCATTTTGCTCATCTTGTGCTGCCTCTCCTGAGCTGTCAGTAGGGCTTGCAGCTAAGGGGTGAGGTCTCCCCCTTTTTATCTTCCCTTAGATAATGCTCCTACTGAAAAGGGTTGCAAGGGCTCAAAGGCTTGCATCAATCACACCCTTCCTTCACCACAGACCCATTTGACCAAGATTCAGAGGTAATGCCATCTGAGGGCAAAGATTTTCACCTTGAAGCTACCGCACAGGCAGGGAGCAAGGCATCCTGACCTGCATCCCAGATTGTTTTGGGATTATGTGAGCCCCCCTGGGGAATGTTCAGCAGGAACTGACACTCATCACCAGTCCTGGCAGGGGGCTGAGCAGAGCCAGACTCTCTCCCTAGCCTGGGTCCCACCACGCAACACATTCCAAGCATGGAGTGCACCAACAACTCTCAGAACAGCTGGCAAAGAAGGTGTCAGAGCAAGCCCTGAAGTACAGCCCTCCTGTGCCGGCCTCAGGCTTGCAGCATGCCTTCCCCTGCTGCATGCACCAGGCTTGGCAGGAGATGGGCAACGTGGTGGGCTGGGCACATCTGGGTGTCAAACACACAGAGAACCCTACAGCAGCTGGCTGCAGTGGGCAGCCCCGATGCCTAAAGAGATGCTTGGGCACATTCAGGCTAGGGAGAGATGGGGAGCTTTTTTCATTCCCAAAGAATGTGTTTGGGGCATCTGAAAAAGTGAGGTAAAAACATGGAGCGTGAACCAGCGAGATTAGTCCTGTGTCACAACGCCCAGGTATAAGCCCAGAACTGCAGATATTTCCTGATGTCTCCCAGTTGTGGATGGGCAGCACTGCTCACCTGGATGTATGGAGGCAGCTCAGGCAGCAAGTTTAAAGAAATCTTTATGGAAAAGCTTTTTTCGCCTTGGGAAGCCAGCCTAGGGCAGGTAAACAGGTGGCACTTGCCCAACAAGCTCACTTTCCTCTATTTATTTGTAATCACCTCAGAGACTGTGAGTTGCACCTCTGGAGATACTATCCAAGGTAGGCAGCCAGCAAACATTTGAAGGGGAACCTGACCCTTTTCCCCTTCATGATGCAGAGCCCCTGGGATCCTCCCACCTCCCCAGACCAAAGGGCAAACCTTCCCCAAAACTGTGGTCAGGCACTCTCTGCATTCCTTTCACTCCCTCCTTCACTGCTGTGCAGGGGATATCACCTCTCTGCTCTTATCCACAACTCACCACCTCTTACGAGATACGGGGCACTTGGCTTGAGGTCCAGACATGAGTGCCTGGTTGCTCTGGGATGGCCAGCAGCTCAGACCCCATCATGCAGGGTGTCAGGTGCTGTGGGGCACAGCAAGGGCCAGCAGCTGCTTGTGGGATGGCACAGTGCCACCAGGGCCACACTGGCCTGGCCCCAAATGGGGAGCTGGGAGCAAACACAGTGCTTGCCCAGACCAGGACTGTAGAGCTTGTGCTAGATGATCTGGATTAGCCTTGAATTTCAGCCATCCCAAGCATAGAGAGACTGCCTGCACACTCACCACATGGACTGCTATAAAAATACCCATCTCTCACTACCAAAGGTCCCACGGGCAGACAGTGGAGGACATGGCCTGTGAAATGAATTTCCTTTGGGCTTCCAAGGTCCTTTGAGCGACCATGCTGAAGGACAGGAAATTTATAGGTGTTTCTAACACAGACACTATAGGTGGTGGTGGAGCCCAAGCAGAGCCAGGCTGACTTACTGACCTGATGAGCAGCACAAGACATCAGCAACAAGGGGTTAAACCACCTAGCAGGTGCTAAAAGGGAGAGACAGACAGGGCTTCCAACCGAAAGCACTCTTTATTCCATTGCCAGTGGGATTTTCTGTTGTGTCTGCCCAGGGCACCCTTTTCTGCCTTTCACGGTGCCTCTGCTCTCTGAATCACACAGAATAAATGCAGCAGGCACGAGGAAAGCATCAGCTGGCTGCCTGAAGATAGCATTTTAATTAGCCAGCAACCAAAAGGTGGATGTGACCAGAAGCCTTACAGGGAACGTTCTCGTGCACAGGGCTGTATGACAAGATCAGAGTGCCAGCCTGAAAACCTGGCCTCCCTCCATGTGTCCTCACCTCACCTCGGGCCAGGGCACAGCTGAGCCAGGTGTGAACTCCGTAGGGTGAGGGGCAGCTGCTCTCCTACATCCCAGACTCTCCAAAGGCAGGGTTCTCAATCATGTACAGCCTCTCCAAACAGCCTGATCTCACTTCCAACACCAAGCTATGATCGCTTTCCTCACAAGAGGTGACAGCCCAGTTATACCCACCCTGGAGAATCAAGAAGAGTTGGACTGCTTCCAGGGCTCCCAGTAACCCCTGTCAGAGCTGGCTTGGGCAGGGTCTTGCTGCAGTTGTTTGAGGCAGCTACCTTGGCTCTGCTGTATGCACGCTAACAAATTCTGTGAGTTGTCCCATCTGAAATATGCCATCCAACCACTGTCTCATGAAGTAGGTGGCTACCAGGTCACCTTGCTCTGTAGATATCCTACTTCTCCTGAGCCCTTAGAGGTAGGAAAAGAAAGGGGCACCAGGAGTAGCCAATCCAGCTTGCCATTGGTTTGATGTGTTGGGTTTGATGGGTTGATGAGGGTTTGATGTGTTGTGACTGACAGGAACATGCTGACTCATCCATCCAGAAGACCTGGGTCTTTTCATGCTGAGATTTCACATCCAGCTCAGCCTAGGGGAGAAGCACTTACCTGCTGATTTATAATTTTCTAATTTTTCTAATTTGATGACTTGTAAACATTCCCCAGGTCACAAACAAGCAGTGCAGGTCTCCTGAGGACAGGCTTGCTCTCTTCATCACCTTGCACAGCCACAAGCGAAAAGAGCCCATAGATCCACACAGAACAAAAGCCAGTGGTGAATTAACAAGGGAAGCAACTCCTTGGGTTCCTCATGCAGAAACATCCAGATGGCTCATGTCCTCACCTCACTGCTGCAGTCCATAAGATGTTACTGAACACAGTGAACCAAAGTGTCCTCAGGTACTCATCCTCTTTGCTTCACCCTCTGCTGAGGCAATGACTGCAGGTCCACCTGTTGAGCTACCCGAGTCCATCCTAAATAGAAGCCAGATTCTTTACCTTTGCAAGAGCAGGAATGGTGCAGCCATGAACTCAGTGGTCTGTATTACTCTGAGTGAGTCACCTCCTAGACATCCAAGGACACATCCTGCATGCTCCTTTCCAGTGTGGACAGATGACTGACACGTGAGACATTCATCTCCATGGATGACAAGGAAATGACACCACTGCCAGAGTTTTTCCTCCTAGACCCCAAAGCACATCACAAAAGATGCAATGGTATCAAGATCCCTCATGAAGTGATGAGCACTGTCAGAGCTGAATGGTTTTTTGTTCAACGTCGTCCAGGATGGCAAGGTCTGGCTGAGCCATCACTGATAGTGAGTTACATACAAGTCCAGCTGCAAACACCAAGTCCATTACCAGAAAGTGCAGGCTCACAGCATTACTTTCACCTTGGCTTGTAAATTCCACCAGGAGATTGCATCTACTCATGCCTGTACAGTACTCAGCTCATGGGACTTGGCTCCTGACAAGAGAGAGGCAGGGCTGAGACCATCACCACACTGCTCGGCTTCGGGCTGGGAAGGAACCCAGGAGACCTGCCCCCTTGGTCCTGCCTGTCACACCACCCTCTTCTCACCAAGCAGGAACTCGGGCTGAGCTCCACACAAGGATTCTGGTGCCTACCTCCCATTCATTTCAACAGGTTTTAGGTACCTAGATGCTTTTGTAGGCTCTGGGCCCACATCAGAGTCCAACTGGTAGGTTGCTGATGCCCTGTAGCCTCCAGAGGCAATGCTGGAGAAACTGTTACACAATGGAAGAAAACCAGGATGCAAGGCAGAAGGAGAAGGCAAAGGAAATCAAGGTCAGAATTAAATTCTTTAATACAAAAAAAAGTTTGTTTGTCGTCGTCGTTGTTGTTTTAAGATATATCTGTAATTTCTTTGTTTAAAAATAAATATGTACTAAGGAATATCTTGAAAAAATTCACTAGACACAATATGTAGTGTTAATATCTTTTTTCCCCGCAATTATTACAGATAAACAGTAGCACCAATAAATAAAATGATAACAAATATTAAAATTAAAAAGGAGAGAGATTCAAGATGTAGAATTTTCTATTTTTTCCTGTTTCTTCTTTTTACATATATAAAAAATCGTAGTGTCTATTTAATCCGAATCACACATATACATAAACATATATATATATACAAACACATAGCCAAATATATATATAGTATGTAGATGTATATCTAACCGTTGTCTCAATAGGAATGTGTAGGGGTAGGTGTTAGAGAAATTAATTAAATAACTGCCCATAACATGCTACTGACTCTGCCAACAATTGGGGAGAGACGGGATGGGACAACAGGAAGGTTAAATTTATACACAACCAGTACAAAAAAAAAAGAAAAAAAAAAAANGTTTTCTCTCCTTCTGAAAGCCATCAGTCGGATGGGGAGATCCTAGTGGTTAGTAGTCGCTTGTTGTGAGTCTGTTTTTAGACTGTCTTGTCTTTTTGGAAGCTTTCCGTGTTGTACATTATCAGGCGTTGAAAATTCAATTGCAGATGATGTTTGGCAGCATTCTGACACAGACTGAGTACCTTTTTGATGATTATTATTATTAATAATAATTTTAATCACAGAACTAGATTATATATATCCACATAGATGTACAAACACACTTTCAGGGGTGTGTGTGTGTGCGCGCGTGTGTAAGGTGGGTTTCACGTTCACCACAGCCTACACTGCAGATACACACATAGCCAAGAACCTCACGACACAGCTAAGGGACTCCAGCTGTCTTCACATTTGATTCCCCAGCCCAAAACATGGAANGACTCCAGCTGTCTTCACATTTGATGCCCCAGCCCAAAACATGGAAAAGGGGCCTGATATTTACAGTACGTCATTAAAAAAAAAAAATCTTGACGTTCGTAAGGGTCATTCACACTGGGCACACAAACTGAAGGCAGCAAAAGTTGCTTTCTTTTCTCCCCCCCTTCAATCTTGGCATACATATATATTATTTTTTTATATATATATATGTATAAAAATAAATATATATATNAGGTGGGTTTCACGTTCACCACAGCCTACACTGCAGATACACACATAGCCAAGAACCTCACGACACAGCTAAGGGACTCCAGCTGTCTTCACATTTGATTCCCCAGCCCAAAACATGGAA
>VZTT01066859.1:6593-21605 GCA_013400855.1 Buphagus erythrorhynchus
ATGCGTTTTACGTCTTTCTCTATGAAGTGTGAGTTTGAGCTGTGAAGTCTGGCTTTGGAATGGCAACTCTCTGGGTACTACCCAGATTAGGAAACTCTTCCTCAGCAAGGTGAGCAGCCCATTTGCCAGATCCCCCACAGCAAGAAGCACACACCAGTGCAACTGACTGTGAGGGCTGATAGATATTTCTAGATATTTCTAGATAAGTATTTCTAGATAGATAGATATTTCTATTTATCTAGAAATACTTAGTGTATAATAAATAAGACAGCAAGAAATTACCACTGAGACAAAGACGTAAAAAGCATGAAACACAAGGTGTTTAGTGTGTCTTTTGTTTACATTTTTATAAAATAAATCTTTGACAACTCTTTTGAAGAGCAAGGGCTTTTAGCCAGCCTGAATGACATTACCCAGTGTTACCAAAATGAAGACAAAATATTCTCACCTGTAACTTCTGAAGCCTTTCAAAATCCATTTTATTATTTNCAAAATATTCTCACCTGTAACTTCTGAAGCCTTTTAAAATCCATTTTATTATTTTTTTCTGCTGATCTGGGTCTCCCCTAACTCACATGTGCTCACTCTCCAGCCCCATCTCCACCCCTCCATTATCACAATGAACTGCTCCCTTGACACTAACTAAAAGGACCAAGATTTTCTTCCAAGAGCATCTAAGAGAGATGAGGGGAAAGACAATATCTAAATGATTTTCCTAGGGATTTTTGTATTTTCTTCTTGAGAATATATTCTGTGTCCCTGAGAGGCATGGATACATCCCTTGCTGTCCCTAACCCTTCCCTTTGGAGAAGCAGCCACCACCCTGGCCATCTAAGAAGTCTTCTGCAGCACACCACAACATTTTGCAGCCATGAGACCTACTGGAGTACATGGGAATATCTCCAGGAACTTCTCTAGCCTGTGGGATCAGCTAGCCCAGGCACCATATTTTAAGGTAATCTAGAATCTGTAATAAGGGAAATTGTATTTTTTCCAAGGAGGCTCATGTGTACCCCAAGCCAATTAGTTTCTTATAAGGCTGATACTGTAATAGAGTGCAAGTATGTTCATGCTAAATGGAAAATGAAAGGGGACTACCCCACATTTAATGAAACAAAACACAAGTGAGTCAGTCTTTAAATCTTTCACCAGATAATTTCTCTCTTATAATGTGCTCTTTCTATCCACTAATTTGACAGTGTGTTCTTTTAAACGTAGGTATTTGATCAATGTCCCTGGGTAAGTTCATCTGGCTGATGAAACAAAACAGAAATATCTAACGACAACATCTGGCACAGGTACAAACACAATCAGTATTCTCCAATTTATCTTGAGATTGCATGCAAAGTACTCTGAAACAAAAACACGCTACAGTTCTTCTATTTTTTGATGTTGAAAGATTTTTAAAAGTGTAATCCACATGAAGCTTCTGCATTTCACCAGCCAAGGCTGACTGAAAAGTGTGTACTTTTAGAGAGTAACAGCACTGTTTGTTGTTACTGCTAACTTTGTGCAACTATGTAGGGATTGGGGTTTTTTTACTCTTCCTTATGGAATTCCTGTAAGTGCTTTGCCAAATCCTATGTAATGTTTAATTCATACGGCTTTCCTTTTCTCCTGTTTCTAAAGTGAAGTCATTAAGCTAAAACCTGAAATGGAAACTCATGCATCCACCTAGAAGGCTGAAGAATAAACCACAAAACAGACCTGAGCAAAGTTAAAACTGTGCATTTGAGGAATGCTGGGGTTATTCTGAATGTTTCCAAATCAGGCACAGTGTTTCTAGTATTTACAACTGGATCTGTGTGCTGTTTTTAGAGTGGTTAATGATATGTGTTTTAAGTATTTATTCAATCACAAACAATAATACATCTTTGAAATTTGTTCCCACTAGTTCCACCAAATGGATAAAACCAATAGTAATTTCTATGCCTGGAAGATTCCTACTGGGTAAGATTATGAACTATCTTCTTGCAAGAAGCACTTTCAGAATACAGAATGTGTGTCAATTATTTTTACTTGGTTACTCTATTTTCAACACAAACACTTCTAGTAGTTACTCAGGTAGACTGGTTAATCTCTAATCCCTACTATCCAACAAGTCACATCATCTACCTCTAGTCTGTCTGCCACAGTCCCTTCTACCATCCAACTAGGAAGAAAAAAATCTGGTGAACTTCTACATATAGCTCTAGATTCAGTCAAGAGTGAAGAAGAGATAAACATATTCAGAGGTTCCTTTTTAGGTTTACATCAGCAGAGGCTCTGATGTTATTAGGGAGTGTCTAACTAAGACTGAGCAGTGTTTTTGCTTGCTCTAGTATATCAGAGAGAACGAGATCACAGTCCTGTGTAAATGTGCTAGGGAATGTAGAAACACTGAATTAGACACGTGTTCCACTTTCTTTGTGCCTGAATCACCCTTGTCAAGAGCTTCTTTAGAGACATAATAGTGCAATCTGTCATTCACAGAAAGGAACACATGGAGTGTAAAATGCCCTGACTGGAATTTATCAAGAGCAGCTTCTATAACCTGCTACATTGTAAAAATGTTCACATTTTAGCATGCCAACAGACCTTCAGCATTGATGCCTCCAACAAATAGGAAGCACATGGCATATTAAGCTTATTTCCTCTCAAATCCACAGATCAGTTTTAGAGGATCCACATGAAGAGAAAACCCAGCCATCAACTGCCCAGGTTAAAGAAGCAAGGCCTTTCCTTGTGTGACTGAAGTGGGGAGTCACATGCAGCAAATGGACTTGGCAACTTTCCCTTTTTGTTTCTGGGCTTGAAGATCCATCAGAAGATACCCAGAAAGTGCTGTGATCAGTCAATGACCATCTGTCCATTAAAAGTATGCAGTGTCAGAGTAAGGCCAGAAATGAGAAATTTCATGGGCAAAGTTGTTCAGTCTTTCTCAAAAAAAGACACCACTTCAGGTAATTGAGTTGGGTCTCTGAATCAGAGACAGATGAAACAGCATTAACAGCATGCTGAATAGTCACATCATTAAAATTAAATAAACCTGCGTTGAACTCCAGAGTTTAGGCTGGATTTAAAATCCTGCAGCGTTTCTTGGTTTTGACTCTAATGTATCAATTCAGACTAAACTATGTTTTTATACATCCAAGAGGGTAAATCTTCTCAATACAAAATTAATATCTGAGTCCATTTCTACAATGAACTCAAAACACAGACACAAAAGGAATGGAGAAAACCAGTTCCCACTGGCTGTCATGGGATTTTTGGGTGGTTCTACAATTTTGGGGGGCATACTATTTCTACAGGCAGAAAAGGAACTCACCTTTCTGATGCAGGTGAGCATGAAAGTTTAGTACTTTGCATTTAGGAAGAGATAAATAGCCCTGTATAAGCCATAAATTTTAACTAATGAGAATCTACTCACTCGTTATCTTTCCTAAACTGACACTAGATTAATGTAATGCATGGCAATAGAGAGCATTAAGAGAAGTACAAAAGACTCCTATGCACGTTTCAAATGTATATTGCAATATATATTGTTTCCTGATGATTTTTCTTCCTCTTCACTGGCCTTCTAGCTCAAGTTGGTATGCCAATGAAGATATTACAGAAAAATCTATTCAGTACTGATTCGCTTTTACACCAAAATTTTCAGCTGAAAAGTTGGCAATGAAAGAATTTCATTTATACATCAATAAAGAGCATACTCTCTTTGCTGGCTTCAAATGGTCAGTAGCTCCACCACAGCAGTATGTGCTTGTCAACTCTACTGCATATTTCATCATTTGTGAAAGAAATATATCTGATTAGAAATAGATTGAAATAGAAAGAAAGAGATCTTCAGAAAACTTTGTTTCATCAAACTTCCCACTGATTTATTGAGAGGATGAGGGAAGGTTCACACTATATTTATAAAAATATTAAGTCTGGATACACAGGCGTGTGTGCATGTGTGCGTACATTATATATGTACATGTATAACACATGCAGGCACACAGAGAGAAACCTTTCCTTTATTTTCCTGGCTAACTAGTTATTGAATAAAATAGAAGTTTGTAAAGTGTGAAGGCTTGAACTTCTGCAAGAATTTATCCTGGTTCAGTTCAGTTTCAGTTCTGAGGTTCATCTGATTTTGACCCCCTGTGGCTCCCCAAATTTAAAATAGTCCCTTCTAATTTACTGGGGATATAAGGTGTATCAAGCTGAACAAGACACAGGTCTTCTCAGATATGGGTATTTTCTCTCTATTTGCACTCTTTCCCATATTTGTTATGAATCTAAATTCACACTCTAAATGGTCAAATCGAGTACTGCTGGATTTTAGCATAGTAAATACTGGACAGTCTTTCTCAAAAAGTACTACCTAATATACAAACTTGTTATTAATTATTATTACTAAATAGAATGGGTTTATTGTAAAGTTTATCATTAAAAGATAGGATTACTCAAGTTCTAACTTCTAATGGGAGTTTGGAGGGCAAGGGTTGACCTTAGGAAGTAAGGTCATATGGTTCTTTTGACTTGTTTACATGAAATGGGAAGGTTCTGCTGATTATAACAGAAATCTGCACTCTCCTTTCTTTATGTTAATGGAAAGTTTTTAGAAGGAAATATTGAGAGTTCTGTACCTAAAACAGATATCATAAAACTATATATTCTTGGCAGACTAGTTAGACATATTTAACTTATATGTGCCTAATCTGTATTTTTACAGGATTTCTCTATCCAATAGTTCTGCTGGCTATACATTAATTCCATGCAGAAACACACACATCTGGGTGTTAACATTTGTACAAGATTTGATTGGTTGCATATTTGCCTGTGAATTTTCAGATGTGGGCAAAGAAAATATTATTTCTTGGGGACTATATAAGGAAGTAGTTTAAGTCTTCACATGACATCATATTATTCAGTATCAGATTATCAGCCTATATCAGCACACAGTACACAGTAACTAGTTGCTCATTTAACATATGGCAGGAAACGTGTCTGCTTCATCAAATTCTGCATATCATGATCATTTAAACCTTGCAGCTTCTATAGTACTTAGAAAAGTGCCCTTTATACTCAAAATGATTGAGCAAGATTCACATTATGGGTCTCCAGAGATCAAATAAGAAAAATAAACACTTACATGTACTTAATTAATGAAGGTTACATAATATCAACAATATCTCAACACCTTCAGAGTCTTGAAAGACTAGCACAAATGAAATACACACCAGGAACAAGATCTTGCACTTCTTAGCTGCTTTTAGTGTACTCTAAGAGACATAACCAGAGACATAAATGTTCATCTTCTTATCCCCAAGGAATAGAATCCATTTAAGAGCCATAATTTTATAATAATTAATAATAATGTGACTTCTCTTCCTAAAATGCTTGCCTGACACTGAGGAACAAAAGTTTATACGTTTTTCAGAAGCCGTTCCTCCTTGTGACAATGTCAGTCTCATAATACTGCCGAGATCTGTGCCATCCTAGCCTGTCTGCCACTCTGTGTGCCAGATGCCCAATTGGTAGACACCTGAGAAAGGTTCATCAACACAATTTCAAACTTACTTTCATAAACTTCCTTCTACATCTTATCTCATGGGAAATCCTCTTCCCCCCCACACCTCTTTCAACTACTACTTCCAACCCTCCAATAGTTCTCTCACCTGGCTGAAGACTTCATCTTATTTAAGGCCAGAGATCACTGCAGTCACCCTGGGCTAGCATCCAGCAATCCCTGGATCATTTGTGATGCCTACACCCTCCACTGAGATGTTGCTGGGACCACGCTTGGACTTTTCAGTTTTCATTCTTTGTTCATTCTTTTTGCCCTGATCCTTTAAATTAATGGCCCCACCTTTGTCCTCTATATTCAAATGTCTTGAAGAACAGTTTGACAGATTAAGAAAACCATCTTCAGGCACTTCCCTCTCCTTGATGTATTCATGCCACTCATTCACCCCTGCCAGCCACAAATCTGGCATCCTGTGTGGCACTGAGAAATTTCCTTCCCCTATGTGCATTAAGCATGCTCGTTACCTTAAAGCTTTCACATTATAATTCATACAACTCACCCAGTTACACTTTTTTATTTCTTCTCTTCTTGAAAGCTGAAGCTCACTTCATGGTGACTGTAAGGCCCAGTTCTCAGACTTCTTCAGTGCATGCCAAATGTTGCTGATAACCTCCTTCCACTTAAAAATAAACAGGAACATATCACCCTCACCCACTACTGTATTTGTTTCAGGATGCAGATTTAATTTTAAAAAAATAAGAGAGAGAGAGAGAGAAATCATCTTGTTCTCTAAAATTCTTCCTAGACTTTGTCCAGCTTGTCTCAGATTTTGTTCATTTCTTCCACCACTTGTCTTATATGATTGAAGTGAAAGAGTTCAAAATTAAGGTAATTTTTACCAGGCTATATCACTCTGATGTGTGTTTAAAATAAATTTTGGATTTAAATAAATCACTATCTGTTTTTCCATTAATTAAAATTAAAGAAATGTTAATTAAAACAGCCAGACTACATAAGTACACATAAATTCCTCTGTGTGTCTTCTGTGTGTGTCTCTGTGTGTATTTACACACTTTAAAGAGGAATTTCCTTATTGTTTTCTGCCCATGGCAGGTAGCAGACATAGAAAAATTGTAGTTGCACAAGAATCCCATGCTTTGAAGCTCAGTGTCACTCAATGAAATATTCAGCCCTATGCCTAATATCAGCTTCTTTAGCAAGCTATGGTGTGAATGAAACAACTAAAATTTACTGCAGCAGTGACTAAACTCTGTTAGAAGAATGATGAATTTCTGAGTCTCGAGATAGTGTAAAGTTTAGTCCCATTTTGCAAAGGTGTTTGAACTATGTCTCTATTGCTAAATAAAATAGGGCTGAGAATCCTTCTCTTCCTGAGGCTAAGTGGCATTTGTCAGTAGGTCTTTGGGTCTTTTTGTGCCTCTGTGTTTCAAAAAAAAAAAAAAAAAAAAAAAACCAACTTTTTCTTGTGAGGTTCTAGTTCCGAATATCAGACATNATTGTAGTTGTACAAGAATCCCATGCTTTGAAGCTCAGTGTCACTCAATGAAATATTCAGCTCTATGCCTAATATCAGCTTCTTTAGCAAGCTATGGTGTGAATGAAACAACTAAAATTTACTGCAGCAGTGACTAAACTCTGTTAGAAGAATGATGAATTTCTGAGTCTCGAGATAGTGTAAAGTTTAGTCCCATTTTGCAAAGGTGTTTGAACTATGTCTCTATTGCTAAATAAAATAGGGCTGAGAATCCTTCTCTTCCTGAGGCTAAGTGGCATTTGTCAGTAGGTCTTTGGGTCTTTTTGTGCCTCTGTGTTTCAAAAAAAAAAAAAAAAAAAAAANCAACTATTTCTTGTGAGGTTCTAGTTCTGAGTATCAGAGATAATATAAGGGAATGCACTGTAAATTGTTCGAGTGGTATATCCATAACAGGAAGCCAAAGGAGGGAGCAGACTGAGTGCATGGAAGGGACAGCAGAAACTTCTGGAAGAGTGTTGGGGAACTAGAATAGTGCAGGACAGAGGGAGCCAAACCAGGTGCCATCTGGTACAATCAAAGTTGTGCCTGGTTGCATGGTAGCAGCCAAATGGTGTGCTTAGCTCATGCCCCCTCCTTGCACAGGGTAGCATCAATGTTTGCTGCCATCAGCATCTGCTTCCAGGGGAGATTTTGTGCCCTTATGCACCTTGTGCATGCATGACTTGGCTGTTGGAGGAAATATGATGTGGGTATGGTAACCCAGCAGCAGATTATTTCTTAACCAGTGCAGTATACAGTACAAGTCCTGCCTGTTGAAGTGACTTAACTGACTGAAACCAATTCAGTGTTCAGCGAGTTGGCCTTTTCTATATCTTAAATAAGCAACAAAGTCAATCTTAGTCTAGTAATAAAGTCCTTGTTTATATGGAGAATAAAACTGATTAAAAAAAAAAAAAGGAATGAAAAGGGATACCAGGTTTTTCTCTGGGATGTAAAAGGTCCCCAGCGTATTTGAGCTGATTCAAGAACCTATGAAATAAAACGGAGAAGACATCAAAGGACAGAGTCAGAATTAACTCAGCAAAAAGGAGGTTGAAACAATCCATAGAGGAAAATAAAGAACATTGTCACATGTTCAGAAGTAGCAAATTTTCCACAGAAAAGTTGATCAGTTTTAAACTGTTATATAAACCATCTAGTTTTCCACAAAGCTGTTCCTGTAGTTTTGATCTGTACACAAAACTTCTCAGAAAAATTGCAAGACATGACAAGCAACTAAATTGCACTTCCTAATTTCTGCAAATAAGGCAATTTACTTGTTTATTACAAAAGCTGTTTGGAGTTGTAACAAGCTGAAAGCATTCTGAAATGCTATGAAGTTTCCCTTACAACAAATAATTTCTTTAGTTTTAGTTGATACTGTCTGGTTTGTTTTTATTTTTTTCCAATGGCAAATCACAGCAATTATTTAAAAGAAAAAAAAACAAAACCTGGACAAACTGCAACTAAATCCATCACTATTTGACAGTAATATCTGTGTGTTGCTTGTTAACACTACATTGCATTTCAGCTTGCCTCAATCTTGCAGAATTTAAAAGACGGATATGTTTATGAGCATACTAAATAGCACAGACCATGGAAGATCATACACAAGCTCTTTCTAGAGTGAAGGGGAAAAAAATCTACATATCTATGTATAGTGCTTTGTCCCTAAATCTTGGCAAGGATACCCGTGTATCTGGGATTTTGGAGGCTTCTCTTCCTTCCCTTGCCATGGATGCAGAAGAAGAAGAGACCTCCAAAATCCTCTTGCATCATTATGCCCCAGGAAGAAGACATGAATTCAGCTCACTTGCAGGTAGGCAGGATCGTTGGTGGCTGCTGCTAAGGTAAAGGATTCCTTATCCTTGGCGATGACATCTGTGAATCACCTTTGGCAGACTGCAGAAGACTTCACCAGGCTTAACCTATCTGGAAGACTAAAGGATGTTAAGGACGAG
Organism: Buphagus erythrorhynchus; assembly: GCA_013400855.1. Taxonomy (NCBI): domain Eukaryota; kingdom Metazoa; phylum Chordata; class Aves; order Passeriformes; family Sturnidae; genus Buphagus; species Buphagus erythrorhynchus. The sequence continues at coordinate 15,583 of VZTT01066859.1, forward strand.
CCTTGTTTCCTCTCAGCAGCCATCGAAGCTGAGTATTAGAGCCCTCTAGTGAGGTTTCTCGGAGTGGATCCCCGCCTCCAGCCCGTGGGGACGAAGGAGTCTCTCTCCTTCCTCGGGGAGAACCGAAATTCCCTTTTGTGCAGCAGGACATGGCCGGCGGCTCGCTCCCTTCGGGAAAAGGCCCCGCGGGAGCGCGGGTTCACCTGCGCCGCCCCACCTGAGCGCCCCGGAGATGCCGGCGGTGCCCCCGGCCCGGGACCCCCCGGCCGCTGCTGCTGCACCAAGGGTGCCTGTGCTCGGGGGATGGCGCACACACAGCAGCAGCGCTGCTGTGAGCCCCCTGAGCTCTCTGCTGCCTGGGGAGGGAAGGCGGGAGGGAAGAGAGGGCAGCTTCTTCCTAAAAATACCCCCCGGTCAAATCCCCGTGAGCCAGGGATGGAGATGGTAACAAAAATGCCTTGAATCGGTAGGAGCAGTGAACAATCTTCGTGCTTTCCTCATCATCTTGGAATAATCAGCGGAATTAACTGAGGTCGAGGAAACAGGCTTTTGGGTTAGTTGTGGGAGGCTGTGAGAATAGGGGGCAGCCATTAAAAGAAACATGATCGCTATTCATCAACTCGGAAGAGGGGAAAGGAGGAGGGGAAAAAAGAGACCTTCGTGGCTGGAGCTCATACCAACCTGGTCTATCTCTGATCAAGAAGATCCCTGGAAACGAGAAGTTTACAAATATTGTCAAATTGATGCTTGTAGAGTGATTTAAGTTGTCAATCCCGCAGAAGCCCACCAGAAGTTTAGATTCAATACCCTGCATTTCTGGCTAGTTATTGCCAATCCCCTAAGGCAGAAAGCGCTCGCTCTCTCTTTATTTTAACCATATGTGCCTTTTGTTGTTGTTGTTGTCTTGTCTGTTAGCTGTACGCTGTGTGCCGAGAGAGTCCCCTTGTGCCGCGGAGCATCTGAGGCGGTCCCCGCAGCCGGGAGTGGGGCGGGGGCTGGGTGGGCACTGGCCCGGGCCCCCCTTCTGTTCCCTCCCGTCCTCCCCCCAGCCGTCTGTGGACTCCGCGGGATCTGTGGGAACACCCCAAATAAATATCCATGCTGTGGGGAACGGCCGGGAAGGGTGCTGATGGCAGAACTCGGTGAAAATTCGCTCGAGATTGAGAAAGGATAATACAGAAGTAATCAGGACCGGCCGCATTAATCGGCTGGGGGGGCTATCGTGTTTCATGGGGAGCTCAGGAGGTTACAGCGCCTTCAGCTGGGGACATAGTGCCGCCCCCAGAGTCCCATTTCACCGGGAGGTGGCCGGGGGACGGGGGCGGGAAGGTTCACCGAGGCCGGCTCAGTCACGTCCCATCAGGCCCCCATCTCCTGATTAATGCATCTCTTTCGAAGATGTTACTCGAGCATCTCAGGTCCAGCCGGCGGGGAAGCGGCTCCGTGCGGAGAGGAGCGGCGGAGCTGCGGGCGAGGGAGCGGGGCGGCTCCGTGGGGCAGAGGCTCCGTGGGGCAGAGGCTCCGTGGGGCAGAGGCTCCGTGGGGCAGAAGCTCCGTGGGGCAGAGGCTCCGCTCCCATCGGCTCCCAGCAGAGTCCCCCCAGTGCCCAGCACCCCGCTCCGCGCCCCGCACCCACCAGCGTCCTCTTTCAAGCGGTGTTTGTTAGCATAATCGAGTTACCCGCTACATATCTGAAATCCTTGACCCGTCCCCTTGAGGAATGGTGCATTGCGCGCAGCAAAAGCTTTGAATTATTCTTTTCTCCCCAAATCAGGGAACAACAAGCAATTGTTGTTTGTCTTAATTTAGTTATGCGCAGTGATCATCTGCCGTGCTTTCTTTTTTTCAGTCGAGACAGGAACTTAGTGCCATCTCTGATGGGATAGATTCGGGTTTTAAATAAAACTCAAAAACAAATAAAAGCGTGAATAACTAACGTGAGGGCGTGGGGAACAACCCGCGGATCTGGGTTGCAAAACTCCCTCCGGGAATCCCGGGTGAGTTTTGGCCGCCTAAAGAAGCGGCCAAAAGTTGCGCCGCGGAAAACTTGTGAGCCCGGGGAAACTGAGCTGAGATGCCGGGTTGAAGGGTGTGGGGCAGGTAGGCCCAGTATCGCGGCAAAGGTCGCTATGATGCTTTAAAAATAAATTAATTAATTAATTAAATAAAAACCTAGCCGGAGTAGCAGCTTAATTGCTGCAGGCTTTCGGTCTTGGTAAATAAGGGGAAAGCATATTGCAGTCCCACCAAAAGGAANAACCTAGCCGGAGTAGCAGCTTAATTGCTGCAGGCTTTCGGTCTTGGTAAATAAGGGGAAAGCATATTGCAGTCCCACCAAAAGGAAAGAAAAAATTAAAAAAAAAAATAGAAAAAAAGAAAGGAAAGAAACGAAACTTGGAGTTCTCTGTTATTTTGGTTGCTCTCCCTACAATCCTCGCCAGGGCAGTAGACATATGCGGGGAAGATGTGTTCCTTCTGGTACGTGGAAATTGTGGGGTTTATCATTTGTTCGCTACCCCTGCCGATAAAAGAGCCCTTGGAGGTGGCCCTGTCTCGCTGCCGAGCCCGCGGCTGGCTGGCAGGAGCGGAAGGACGTGTCCAGAGCCCTGTGAGAGTGGGTGACAGGTTTGTCCCGAGCCCAACTCGGTGAAAAGGATGAGAGGCTCCGCAGAAGCATTGGTGGAGGAAGCTGGTGGATGGGCGTCGGGCAGCTTGAGTGAATTGGCTCCTGTGTTTAACAGGAACGATGCAGGCCTGCAGCCTCCCATAAAGGCTGTTGTCTACAAAGCGACGGTGAAGGCAGAGCCCAAAAGGCGACTTCCAGACAACTGCAGCTCTACTTCGGCACTCGCTTGTGGGCACAGAGCAGCTCCGTGCAAGGAAAGGCTCCTTGGAAGAAAACCGCCCGCCCACCCCCTGTTCCTCAGCCAGTCTGTGTCACAGCTAATGAAAGGAGCGTCGCAATAAAAACCACCTTTTTATTTCACTCCTGTTACCCAGAGATTGTGTTGACACAGTCGGTCTCGCACGCTGCTGCGCGGAGGGGTGAGGCGCTTCCAGAATGGGCCCTCGGCAAAGTGACAGCCGGGCCCGGAGCAGGGTGAAACCCCGGCCTTCTCCGCCCAGCGGCAGCGGAGCCGAGCAAAGTTTGGGTCGGCTCAGCTAAAACTTTCCACGACAGCTAACCGGGAGAGAGCTGGCAGCCGCCGGGCGAAACGATCTCGTCGGTCCGGGGGCCAACGTGAGCAAGCGATTCGCTCCTCCTCCTCTGAAATATAATGGCAGGGAACGAGAGTCTTCGCAAATGCCAAAAAAAGCTCCTCTCCCGATCGCCTGTTTCGCTCGCAAGGCACTACAATGCGATTCGCCCCATGCCGTGGCTGTGCAGCCAGTATCTGCTCCGACTTCTAGCACGTAGGAAAGTTTTCCTCTTTCCCTAAAGATAAAAGCAGTTATGCAGAATTTGGATCCAGATGTCACTAATTTACGATTGCTCTAGGACGCAAGCTGATACAGGGTGCCCGGGAAGGGGGTAGCCCTGCCTTTGCCCAGCGCTCTGGGAAGTGAACTTACGTTACATGCAAGCTGCAGACCGGCTAAAGCAGCCTAAAGTGAAAGCGTCTACGGAGGAGAAGAGTGTAAACACTGTATTCACATTTTAGGATGCTAAGAAGACTCTTTTTCAGGTCTAAATCTATGCATCACGTTTTGACATCTCCTTTCCAGCTAGGGCTAACAGCTGCTCCCGTTCAGATTCAACCACTGTGGTTGTGAGATAGAAAGAGAGGAAGAGGAGTCAGGTATATCCCTAAGACCGAGCATGGTAGCGGGGAGGCGGGAGACACAGCTCAGACCTCACTAGCTCAGTACTTTTCAATGTTTCCACGGTCCCCATCGCGGGAGGGAGCGCACGGTGTGTGCGCGCAGAGGTCGGGGACAGGAGAGGGGATCTGTGTTTTTGTTGCCGTTTCTGCTCAGAGCAACCTTTGAAGTGGCGCGGTTGTCCCGTCCCGTCACTGTTCGCTACAGCTGTGGCTGAACTACTCAGCCGCTTAGGTTGGCTAGGAAGCGCTGGGATCGGGATGCTTTCGTTTATGAATCCTGCAGAGATCGGCCGCAATCGAGGCACTCAGAGGTCGAGAGCGTATTTTGTAAAGGAACGGAGGGAGCATCATGCGAGGGAGCTTTACCGACCCGTCACCAACACGCCCGATTTTGTTTTAAACGAATTTGAACTGTTCTTTTCTCGATCTGAAAAAGAAGCCTCTATTTTCTGTCCCCGGAGGATCCAGGGCGGGAACTGCCGGCTTGCCACTATTTCCTTATGGCAGCACTCGTGAAAAGGCCGGACGGACAGGTAGGAGGACAACGCAGCTTCCGCAGCAGAGTGCGCTCGAGAAAGTACGGGCATACGCCGCGGATATGCACAGGCATTCGGACATGCTGGGAGCTGGACACGGTTGATCCGCTGCCCCCCTACCCCGCCCTCTTCCTCCTCCTCCTCCTCCCCCCCCCCCCCGCCGCATTTCCCCCGGCCGCAGCCCTGGCGCGGCTCCTCTCCGGGAGCCGCCGGGAGCCGTCGGGCTGCGCGCCGCCGCCCCAGCCTCGCCTTCCCCGGGGACGGCCGCTGCGCCCGCCCGGGCCGGCGCGGAGCCTCGGCCCGTCGGCCGCTAAGGCTCAGGCTGCGGGGCGGGAAGCCCGCAGTCCGATCTCTTGTGGCTTCACTAAATCCCTGACGCGCCGGGGCGGCTAAAAAGGTACCGTGGCAGGAGCCCACAACTACAGAGACCTCTCCTGTCAGGACTGCAAATACCGCAGAAAGAGCTTGTGGGATTAATTACTATTTCTCAGCAAAAGGGGAACATAACAGTCCATGGAAACTACCCTGAGTTTGTGGTCGGGAGGCCCGTCCCGAGTGCCCTCACCTGGGCGATCCCCGGCGCCAGCCTCCGCCCCGGCTGTCCCATTTGGCCACCACCCCGTGCGCCGCTCCCGCGGAGGCACCGCGGCTCCCTTCACCCGCTCATCGCACCCTCTCCCTCGGCCTTGCAGATGGCACAACCTCTCTCCCTCGCCTTTCACTTTCTGTAGACCGACAAGGGACGGGAAATTATGCGGGTCCCTGCCCCTCAGGGACCCGCATAAAACGCATGTGTGAAAAGGGCACGCGTGGATGATAAGGGTCCGTTTAATCAAGCGAAGTGTTTCTGACTTTTACACTTTTGCTCGTGTTCCTGTCCTGGGTGAAACACCCCGACACGCTCTGGAAATCGAGTATAAATAAATGTCCGGCGTCCAGTGATCACAAATGCCAGCGCCCTTCGCGCCAAAGCGCAGTGGGGTACGGCCGGCGATCCATGGAGAGGCAGTCCCTGTCCGGCCCCGTATCATCGTGCCTTCTTCTCGCTCCTGGGCAGGTACGAGAAGCGTGTAATGGGATCCCAGGTCACGAACAGGGTCTCCATTGTACATGAGAGACCCCTTCCTTATAAAACTCTCCAACATTGGTTACTGGGCGCTGGGGAGAGGAGCTATAAGGGAACGTTTTTAGAAAAAAAATTTTTGCAAAGGTCGGAGACTGGCTTTTCCTCCCACCGCAGCCACGGGTGCCAGGGACGGCAGAGCCCCCTGTCCGGAGCGGCGGGGCCGGGATGGGGCTGCGGGATCCAGACGGGGCGGCGGGGCCCGGCCGGGACGGCGGCTCCGTCCCGCCGCGCCGCAGTGCCCTGCGGCGAGCAGCAGAGGCCCGGGCTCCGCGCTCCCCCTCTCCCCCGACGGGCGCCTGCAGCGTCAATCACGACGGAAATTTCTCCCTCGCTAGCTAATATCTCAGCTCGCAGGGCCGCCTCTGAGTGGATCTGAGCAATCTGTCAACCCAGCCGGGGAGCCACCTCAAAACAGATCGGGTTACTCCTGATTGACAGCGTCACCATGGCAAATAATTTGACTAAAACTATTGTCTTCTCCTGGCAGTCCCCGGGTCAGATAACCGGACCAATCACAGCGCGGATAATCACTTTTCA
>VZTT01066860.1:9966-21185 GCA_013400855.1 Buphagus erythrorhynchus
CAAAGAAAACTGATGCGCATGTATTAGATTGTCTTGTTAAGAAAAAACTTATCTGAATGTAGTTTATTAGAATCATCTTTCTATCTTAAAACACTCTAGTAGATTTTTTCATTCTATCATATCTAATAAAGTGTGATTTTTTTATTAGCTTGATTGCTAAACAAAAATACATTTTTAATTATAAATATTAAAACAAACCTTTTTATGATCACTTTAACATTTTATAGTTTGTACTCACTGGGAAGACAAGTGATTAAAATTATACAGAGGATGCATCATGCAACAATAATTTGGACATATTTGCAGAAGAAATTAGTATACCAAAGGCACAGCTAATACTTTCAATAGAATAAGAATCACCCTCTAAGGAATGCAATTGCAGGAGCATCATTTGTTTTGTGTAGCTACACCATAAGAAAGTCTTTTTAATCACCTACCCAATATTTTCATTTGCACAAGAGAATCCACCAGTGGCATGCAGCAGGAGTCCATCAGTAAAGGAATCCCAATTGCCAAGAATTACTGTTTTTTTTCTTTGCACTTATGTTCTTATCCAAATGGCTTCAAAACTGAATCAGGACTATCTTATTCACATAGAGTAATACTTCACTCTTCAAGCAGACCCTCAGAAATCAGTAGAACTGCTCTGAAAACAAGTTGCTCTGCTACATTTGATGTATGGCATTCCTACCACATCTAGAATTTCAAAGCTGGTGCAATAATTTGGTAAATATTTTAGGAACATAATCATGGGCAGTTATGAGTTGGCAGAGCTTCACTATTTCACTAAGTTGACTTCAACAAATCTTCAATTTACTTCAGTTGAGAAGCAGAGCAAGAGTATTTAACTAAGTGTTTAGAGCAATAGAAGAAAAAGCCTTTCCCCATGTCTCACAGAGAGAGCACGTGGTTTGCATTCAGCCCAGCATCCTATGGCATTAGGCATGCAAGCAGATCACTCCATCAATCCAAATAAATGCTGTGACTTTCCAATAACCAATATCAACTTATGTCAGATAAAGATAAGCAGTGAAACTCTGAAGCCAACTTTGTAATGTGCTTGTTTTCCAGCAACATTCCAAAAGTACAGATTTTGGCATTCTGAATAAAAAGAAATATGAATTAAATTGCAAGGGGACAAATGCACAGAATGTGTCCCTCACTTGACGTTATGTCACAGAAAGATTTGTCTGATAGAAAGGACCAAAGAATTATTTAATATTTATATTTTCTCTAGAAATCTTTTTTTTCTTGAGGGTCATTTTATCTCATTATAAAAAAAAAGCTGACTATAAGTTTGAGGTTTAATACAGATGCTGAGAAACTGTTTTCTTTCATTCCACACATGCACAAGCAAACACACAGAGAGCAGAATACAAAGGCATTTTCAGTGCTATGACACATTTTAGAATTGTGAAATAGAAAAGGGGTCTTTTTCCCCAGTTAATAAGATCCTATTTACGTGATCTGCAGCTCTGTCCCATGCCCTGACAGTGTATCTACAGTGGTGAACAGTAGTTTGCTATTTCAGGGTTTGCTTCATTATTAAACAGAATATTATGCTTTTATATGTCATCTTGCTGGCAATTAATATTTATATCAGCCATGCATGATGCTTATTTCTTTTTATCAGCATTAAAATCAGATTTAATTAACTCATTTTTACTGAGATTTGACTTTACTGCACATTAGCCACTGTTATATTGTAAACATGTAAATCATTATGAAAGCATTTATTTTTGCTGTGGAGTCTACTACTCACTTTATATTCCAGAATGCCTGCTGGTTTAGTCTGTGAAAATTTTACTTAATAGTCCCAAATGTAGCCTAAGGGGTCTGAATCTAAAATAAAAGCGTAACTGACAAATTGTCAGGTTTTCCAATATCTATTTTTTTTGAGTCATATGGTATAAAAATCAAACACTGGATATGACTAACAGGGAAAATTTCCAAGCATGGGTATTTAATGGATAGGTACAGCCCATCCCACATATCTCTGCCCCAAGGAGCCCAGAGAGGTGTGGGAGAGAGTGAAGTCTGGGAACAATTTCTAACTTACTGAGAAAAAAAGTGGGGCAGGACTTTTGGAGGCCACATTGCCACACAGCAAAAATTTCTAAGAGCCCTTGCTAAACTCTCTTTCCAGAAATTTTACATGCTCTGCTACCTGTATCACTGCAAAACCTACTTTTGTCTTCTTTAGAGGGGACTGTGAATTAAACCATGGTGGGAAGAGCATATGAGTAACTCCAGCACTGAGCTCAGAAGTGGTATAAACTCTCAGAAAAATTAAGTTCACAACTGTCTTTTATAAAGCTGATGTCTATTGTCTTTATCATTGTATGAATTTAACTGGTAACAACACATATAGATTGGCTGAAATAAAGTATAACTTTAATAAAAAGGAAAAGAGGAAGTTAGTCCCTTATTTTCTAGGAGCTTTTCTTTACATTCCCAATAGGAATTTTTGTTTCACATCTCACATACACAAGACTGGAATTGGTTGCTAAAAGAAACTCATTTACCATTAATATTTTATGGATTTTTTTATTAGCTTTTTTCTTTTGCTTGGCTTTTTCTTCTTCCAAACTCTCTGTAAATTGCAATCTTACCAAGAATACAGCTTTTCAGTGGGTGTGCATACTTAATTACCTTGACTAAGTTATTCCTTCCATTTCATCAGATGTCTATGCAGTTTATGTGTGCTTTAAACTACTAACAAAATGATCATAATACAACATAAATATTAATGCCCATAGATTTTCTTCTCTTTGGAAAAAGATTATTCTGTTCAAGCTATCTTATGTATCCAAATCAAGAGCCCTCTAACTATCCACCAAAAAAGCTGTAGATCAACCCATAGCATTCCTCACAGGTCTCCTGTGTGAAAACCTTAGATGTACCTGCATGCCAAAGCTCTAAATACCTTTAATTCTGTCTCATTTTATAGTTAATGGAGAATGACAGTCACAAAAGAGTTAGGGGCAGGCTGCATCCTCTGCTGGGTTTGACCATGTGTCTCCATCAACTATTCTGACACCGGGGGCATTGTTTACAGAACCACACATTGTAAAGGACTTCCTTCCTTCCTTCGAAATTATTTACCTCACCTAACCACACTTTTAGCTGAAACATGTTGGAGAATAAAATAAATCTATGGACCCCCTTGTATTTTTTAATTTGTTGGAAGAATAAAAATAAGTAAAAATTTGACTTCTATTCATATTTTGATTTTTTTTTTAAGTTTACTAAAGTTTTATAGGATGGATTTGTTTGGGGTTTGCTGTTACACTACAAAGATTACACTTATCAGCTTTTCATATTTTAAAGACTATAGGCTGATTGATCAACATAGCTTCTTGCCCTAATGCACAAATCACTGTACCAGTGTCAGTGCTGATAGATGTTTATCTAAGCTATTCCAAAAGTCCTCCAGGCATGGTGATCCCTTATTGTCACCAGAGGTACTGAGGTGAACCACTCTAAACCATTTGTTCTTCTAAATGTTGAGAGTTTTCTTCCAACATCTAACCTTAATCCTGCTTGCTGAAATCCAGATATCTTCTATTTATCTGTCAGTTTATTTGGGGTCTGTCTTAATAGAGCTGATATGCAGATTATCTAAATACTCCTTCCCTTTTCCATTCAAGGGGATGACATTTTTCCTGTCCTCACTTTTCACTAATGTCACAAACCATTTGACTATAGTTGGTCTTTTTATAGAAAATTATGGGGAAACATTTAAATGTTTACTTTTTCAGCATAATCTCACAGTAGGAACATAAGGAACAATATACTGAGCAGACCACAGCAGTTGTATGATGACAAGTGGCCAACTGCAACCGCTTAGGAAAATTATAAAGCAAGCTGAAATCATATTTCTCTTAATACTGCTCCCTCTACCTTTAAAAAACTACTCAGAAAGATGCAGTGTCAAAAACTATATCTCTGCCTTTTTGTTTAATGATGTTTTCTGGATTATATTTCAAGACATTATCCTAGGACAATGTGTTTCAGGATTTATATACACAGTGTAAAAAGAAAATATTCCTTTTCCATCTAACCATATTTGTGCCCTAGTTGGTGTATTATAGAGAAAGTAATTTTAAATTGACCTGCCTAGTACATTCACAGGTTCATATATTTCTACCTCCCACCCCTGATTCATGTCTCAGTTTCTCTCCCCAGAAAAGAGGTGGCAGGTGAGGCTGGGTGCAGGGCTGTATCCCCAGCAGAGGTGAGCTGAGGAAGACTCCTGGCCATGGCCCCACAGTGCCCAGCACAGAGTCCCTGGGGTACAGGGAAGCCCCAGGGGAGTCTCTCCCAGCCCTGTCTTAAGACACAGCTATTGTCAGAAAGAGAAATTCAGAAAATGAACTTGGTCTATTTATTGGAACAAGGATTTTAGTAGGTAGATTATTAAAAATTGATTTTTTTTAACGGTATCATAACACTTTTTTGTAAATGTAAACCCTCATCACTTTCAAGGCTATCATAAATATTAAAATTTGTGATCCTTATTTCTGATTTCTACCCTCTTCTTGCAAAAATCTGTGCAGATTTCATAGAACTGGCAATGTAATTGCTTAAATAAAATTAACTAATTTTCAAAATTCCCATTGCAGCACAAGCACCAAAATAACATGATTGCTTTTATGAGCTAACAAGAACTAGCTAAATCTTCATCAGTGGCATATATTCTCAGCTAGTAGTTCCTTAGCAACTAAAAAAATAGTCCCTGCAGACAAAGACAAAAATTTGAAAACTATATGTTTAGCTGGTATTTGCCTGAAGTGCAAAACATAAATCAAATTTTCCAGGACTTTGACATTTTTATGTATTTATGCTATATTGAGCCAACAGCTTAACCCAGGTTTAGTTGTTTTTCACAATACATTTTATGAATAATGCAATACATGCAAACCTTTTTGAAAAGGGAATACTGCGAATTGGCATTTCATGGTAATTTTCTGGGATAATGTACCATTAGGGTCAACATTGCCAGTGACAAAACAGAGATATAATTACATATCAATGTTTTAATTGGAAAATGATGAAGAATACTCAATTTTGAGAGGTAAGATATTTTTAGTGCAGCTGTACTGTGTTACAATTTCCCAACAATTAAAAAATCATACCCTATAAATATTGTGCATGAGACAATGTTTCTTCCTTTTGCTTAACCAACTCCTCTCTCTGTGTGCAGCAAGACAGAGTACTCAGAAAAATATTTTGCCCAGCTCCCATTTCAAAAGCCTTTCTCTCTCCCCAGAATAATGAGTTGGTGGAATTAAAATCACATCAAGAGGGGGAGAAAAAGGTCTGATACATTGCAGCATCAGTTCTTTAGGCTCCATATTGTCTGGTATTTTAGGTACTCTCAATTGCACCAGGGCTTTAGGGATCAGGCAACAAAACCAGAAAGCCACGCTCTGCCTTCTTGACAGGTCCAGACACATTTGCCCTTCCTTAAGTAGACACAGAAGGGATAGATAATTCAAGATACATCTCTGTGCATCCTGTGTGCAATATGATTTTCAAAATCATTCTATAAAAGCTGTAAGATATGCCTGCAAATTTTGTAGACATTATAGAGGACAAATATTTAATTGAAACTAATTATGCCTAATAAAAATTTTCTACTAGCAAGAATTGCTGCAAAAGCAATAATTATTTAAATTTCATTTCCATTACCTTTTTTTGGCTGTTTCACCTGCAACTTGCTTTGAACTTTGCACTGTAAAATCACATTACATGGCCATTATTTTTTTCAAAGTATCACTATGAGTCAGTGTCATTTCCTTCAAATTGAGTACATCTTTAAAGATATTCTCTTTAATCTTGAAACAGTCACAATATTTGCTCTTTTGTCAACAGCAAAAAAAGCTCCCATCATTCAGCTATACTACTGCAAAGGTATATCCAACCTTCTGTCTGAACACTCTGGACTTGATTGCTAACAGGAAATGAGAAGACTGAGATGCTCCTTTACTTGCTGCTTTTATACTACCAAAGTTGCTAGATGAACTGATGGAAGTTTTCCCATCATTGTGAATCAGCTTTAGTATGTTATGCTGTGATTTAATTGTTTGACACTGTGACTCCCTTGAAATGGGATTTTTTTTCTTGTAGCCAATTTATTAACATGAAAACGTGCTTGGTGCTGAAAAGGCTGCTAATACCTTGCATGTCTTTAGATGTTTCCAGATTGGTATTGCAATTTTCTTTTGACTGTGCACATTTAACTTTGATTAAAATTAATTGAAAGGCTGCACACTGAGCAAAAACATAAACATAAAAACACATATTCAAAACAAGATTAAGTCAGTTAAATGAGAATATTAAGGAATAAGTTAAAACATCCCAAGAATTGGCAGGCAACTTCTGTAAAAATTCTGAGGTATTTCTCTCCTCTTCTTTCTCCAGGTCTGGGATTAATGGGCAAGGTCTACAGTATGTTGAGATATGTCATCCCCAACTGATACACCAAAGACTTCAGTACAGCAGTTCACAAAGATCCTCTCCCAGGATCTGAAAGCAGGTTGAGACAGAAAGCAGCCTCCTACATCATGCACATTGGGATTATTTTCGATAGAAATATTACCTTGATCTGTTCTAAAATCAAAAAGAATGCCAGTTTCCCATGCAACTATTCTTCTATAATGAGTAGATCTTGATCTACAGTTATGTTTAGATCAACATGGCTGCTTTTTTTTTTTTAATATCAGGGATAAAAGCAAGCAGTTTTTATGATGATGAACTACATATTAACTGAGGAGAAAGAGGGTAAATCCCAAAACTATATATAGCAGCTTAAGAAATTCATTAGGATATGTGAGATATGTCCATTAAGGGTCTACATCATGTTCACTACAAGCTTGAGGGAGTAAAGGATGAAAAGGTACATTATCTGAGTCCAGCATGAGGCCAGCTGATGGGACCACAGGTGACTCCAACCCAGGTGCACTGAAAGTGCTCCCAGCTTAATTGCTTTTGGATCCATTATCTAATCATCTGCATGTGCTTTCTGACTCATAAGTTATGAGAAATTTTAAGACTGCATTCATATTCATGTTAGACTCATGTTAGAAATCACACTTCATCTAAAATAGACCTGAACAGTGTGCACAGAGCAAAATACATCCCTGATGTAATTCTATTTCTTTAATGAAGGGATTTATTTAGCTTATAGCTAAAGTTCTGATCTAAGACACATGCATTCAGCCATCAACAGAAAGATTATCTGGGTATATTTCATTCTGATGTTCAGATATAAAAGATTCCATGCAGGTATAAGAGCAGTTAAAGTAGGTGCTTTTCTCCTCAGTATGTATAAATTGGAGAGTGACAGATATTAATTGAAAGGAATGTTTCACATGTGTCTTTCAGATATGTATTGCAATGAGACAAACACTGAACTTGGGTTTAAAATCCCCATTGCTTCCTTTCCAAGATATGCTGCTGTTACTGGTTCGACATTACTTCTCAAAAATAGGCATTTTAGGTTGTTCCATTTTCAGGTATTATACAGGCTTGCCTCAGATGGGTGTATATATTAGCAGCTCTAACAGATCTTTCATTAAAAGGAAATACCTAAAAGTTTTAAATGCAAATAATATCTATATGGTGTTACCTCTGGTAGGGCTTTTCCACTTTGCAAGATATTCACTGATTCAGTTAGGAATATATATTTAATATTTTACCTAATTGTTAAATCTTCCCTATACATTTTTCAGCAGTATTTTGTATTCCATCTACAGTGAAGTTTAAAAATTGTAAAATTAATATAATTTTCTAATTATTTACATTTTTCAGACAATTATGCCACAGTTCAGTTTTCCTTTACATGCTTACCTATGCTGAGTATATCAGGATTCTCTGGCTTACTTGCATGTTTTTGTAATATCTCAATGATATTGAATAATAAGGACAATCCAAAACCACATTTGCTGGCCAAATAATTGCACATCTTCTGTTTCATTTCAAATGAGTTAATTACTAATGGTTGTGTGCAAAAATTCCATTTGTATTATAATAACTACCATAACTCCTGCAAGTACTAGTCATTAGGTACTAATGTGGCCACATCCTTTCTTTTGAACCCAAACATCAGGCTTTCAAAATAAGTCTAAGAAATTAAAAAACTACCATAACTCTGCTTCACTAACTTTTTCTTTATCTGACTTTGCAGTAGTGACGTACACACCTAAAAATCCCAAAATATATTGACTACTTCCTGAGAAGCAGATGGGTTTGTGGCTAGAGCTGCAAGTGAGCATTACCTTTTCAGTGGTACCTTATCACAGATGGCTTTTTGGGTGAGGCTTTAGGAGCAAGAGCTGTGTGAGACAGGAAGGATCAGTTTCAGCAGAACGTGTAAGGTGGCAGTAATTATATCCTATCACACACATCATGAATCTATATGAGACTGAAGAGCTCGTCTGTCAAATCTCAGATGCCAAACCCTGTCTACAGATCTCAGGTAATACAGAATCAGGGAGATTGGCAGCACATCCTGTACATTTCAACTTTGATGAGAAAGAGGCAGAAAAAACTCTACAGGAGTTTAATCCTTTGGAGAAAAATAGGTGGGTAGGAGAAGAAGCTCAGAAAAATGTTTATACAACTCTTTTAAATAACTAGACAGCATAGCTATTTGTTCCTAGTTCAATCTGTAAGTGAGCTCCTGAAAAATTCCATACAATAGGCCTACTGACAGCAAGAAGGCAAAGGCTATGCACACGTGTATTTATTCATTTTATACAAATATGCTCTCAAAATTCCTCATCAGAGTTTAAGGTGCCTTAAGCAGTTTAATGTAAATTACAACAATCAGTCCATGTGAGTTTAAATCTAAATCTGTCATACAATATCATAGGACTCTCCCACTGAGGGGGTCTCTTCATATCTAGACTCATGAAGCTATATCAAGCATAAACCAGAGAAGTATCATCTTTACTATGCATGACATAGCCTGAAGTACAATGTGTTTCATCATTTCAGTTAAAGCTGAACCATTTTGCAACTGCCAACACTTCAAGCATTTGTTAAACCAACAGAAGGCATCAGTGTATCAGGTTAAATACTGATCTGGACAGCCATAAGTCCTAAAGTAAAATGTGCCCATATTCCAGAAGAACGGATTTGAACCCCCATATTTGTCCCCAGCCAGTAAGTAAACTACAGTCCCACTTCTTCTGCTCCAGACCTCAGCAACAGCATCCAATGCCTACCTTCACCTCTACATTTGGCTATTCAGGTCTCTAATTTCACTCATCTTACTTGTTACCTCTGCATATTGCTCATCCACTCTTTCTCACTCTGACTACTCCCTTGACTACATCATGTTAATTCTGAATATTAATAGCAGAGCAATTTGCTCATCCCAATCATTCCCAGGTATTTAGACATGAGTAGCTAAGAGTTTTGGGGAGAGTCTGCCATCAGCTAGTTATATCTCTTCTATGAATTATCATTCAGCACCATTTTTAAGGAAGCTTAATTTTGAGAAATTGATTGATCATGTCATTTCCTTCTTCTAGAAGATAATACAGTCCTATTCTCTGAATTAAAATTTTGTGTTCTATGGCACAACCTTTTCAATGTGCTTCCTTCTGATTTGATAACCACTCCATTAATTCTTATTCAAGCAGTAATTGATAGGTATGTGATAGTAAAGTGTCTATCCTATGAAAAGCCATGATAGAAGCTAAAATGGCACACTGCACATAACGTATTGGATAGTTAAAATCTGTTCATTTATTCCTATCACAATTTGTAGTAGGGACACAAACTAACATGACATGAATCTGTTCTCTTGACAAATCTTTTTTTCAGGGCAAAGAGCATAATGAAAATTGCAAAAGCTATTGCACCAGCTTAAATCAAACCCATGGCAGAATAATGTACTTAAACCTGTGGCCTTCTGAAATACAGTAGGAAGTGTAATTTAAGGTGCAATCAATTCCCCAGCTGAGACTTTTATATATATATGGGAAATATATATGTTTCTCATATACTAGAAACATGATTATGCAACCACAGAACCACATAATCGTATAAAATTCAGCACTAAGAAGCCTTCTGTCACATATTCCATAATGAAATTCCCTTCAGTTTAGTTCCTGCCATAAAACTGATGTTCACCAAATGAATATACCATTAGCATTTTTTTAAGAAATACCATATTTGTCTAAAGTGTACATGGAGATACAGTAACTGTTTAGGTTGAGACAATCATTGCTTTGACTGATTAGGTTCCATAATTAGAAAAGAATAAAGCAGATTTCTCTGCTGCATGGATTTAGTTCTCTTTTTAAAACTCCTCGGGAAAGAGCAAGAAATACTTTTAGATGAGTATTTTAGTGGTTTTACATCAAAACTTCCTACTCAGTAAATAAACTGGCCCTTATCAGCCAGTGGTCATGAAACCTTGATCCAGATGATATTTTCCTTGCGTCCAATTCATATCAGCAAGTCTCTCAAGTCCCATGAAAATAATCTGAAAATGTTTTGTGACTCCCTACACATCACAAAAGCAGGCAAAAGAGTCCCAAAACTCCAGTGTTATTCCTGGTCTTCTAGGAATTCAGACCATGAAATATAGTATAGTTAAAGCTGATGATGAGGAATAACTATTGTCTCCTTATTGCAAAAGATGTTCAAATAAAAACATAATGAGACATTTTTCAACAGTAAATGCCTAAGGACAAAATTTATTGTTCAAAGGTCTAATGGGATCTTACAGGTGAAATATATGAGATAATTAGGCCAGAATTCACTTGTGCAACTTACAGGAAACTCCAAGCTGCAGTACAACTGTCACACACTTTTGACAGAATGGCACCTGTTGACCCTTCTCACTCTGAGTGAAGGTTCTGAATTAAGGACTTGTCACAGTTAACCCCAGCCAGCAACTAAAAACCATGCAGCTGCTTGCTCTCTCACCCCCCACCATCCCTCTGTGGTGGGATGGGGAGGAGAAAAGAAGAAAACGTTAAAACTCTGGGGTTGAGATAAGAACAGATTAATAATTGAAACAAAGAAAAATATAATAATACTAATTATGACAATAACAATAATCACAATGAGAAGAATTGGGCTGGTTTAGGCTGGGGTAGAGTTAATTTTCTTCACAGTAACTGGTGTGGGGTTGTGTTTCATGTTTGTACTGATGAGTGCTGATAATAAATGTTTTTGTTATTGCTGAGATGGGCTTA
>VZTT01066861.1:658-16064 GCA_013400855.1 Buphagus erythrorhynchus
TTTTTTTTTTTTTTTTTTTCCAACAGAGCAAATGAACACAGATTGTTTCTTCAGCAAAATATGAAACTGTAAACTTTGGGCTCATTCTGCAACTTTTCCCCGATCCATAATAACAAAAAAACCCCATGGGAAGAAAGACTGACGTACATTTTTAAGCGCACCTTCTCTGTCTAGTACAAAAGCACAACCTAAAACATATAAAGCTTCTTCTTCTGTTTTTTTTTCCTTTTCTTTTAAATCACAGTTACCAAAAAGAAACAGTGAATAATTTATTACATACACTATAATAACATTATGCTAAACAGCTATTCTCTATGAGGTATATCTGAGAAAATTCCATAAGGGATTGCACGGTCTGCGTTGCCAACATGCCCAGTTCGTAATAAAGCTTTGGAACCATGGAGAAAGAGAGATCAGGGAGAGGGGGGAGGAGGAGGAGGAGAAAGAGAGCCTTTGGTATTATCAGGAGTCTGTTCTTTGCAGGGCTGCATTGCAAAGCACCACAGTACAAAAGCCCACCAGGTACGATTCGGTGGCCCAGTCGAAGCTGAGGTATTCACAGGAAGAATAAAAAAAAGCACAGAGAGGTCTAGACTGGCAAAATCGTTGCTTTGGTTCAAGCAAGGCACTCGTCCCGTGGTAACATCACTGTCTGCAAGTGAAGCAGGAGCCGGGGGACCCTGCCAGCTCTGGGGACTGTCTGTGTCCGAGGGCACAGGGACAATGGGCTCCCCCCGCCCAGAAGGCATCCTGAGAATTATTATAGCTTTGTATTGAAGGAACACGGAGACACAGAGAGAAGCACACTTGTCAAGTCCTACTGTTTCCCACACAGACTTCAACCCCCAAAGAAATACCAAATCAAAGGCAGCAGTGAACTGAAGCAGAGTGTTTGTGTGGAGCTGTCTCAGCCTCTGGGAGTCCAAGGGCACGGCTCAGGCAGGTTCCCTGGGGAAAAGCCCGGGCCCTGCACAGCCTGGGCTGGGGGCAGCTGGGGGCAGGGGCAGTGCCCAGGGCTGGATTTGGCTCCTCAGAGCATTGCTTCAGGCTACAAACAGCAGAAAACAGGCTCCAAACCCCAGCGCCAAAGGGCACCGCTAATTCCCCAACCAAACAACCAAACAACTTGGAAGTAATCACTCAGGAACGTGATGCTAATGGAGCTTAATGTAGCTCACTTCATTGCTAACTTGAGAAGAGTAATTAATTGATTTTTATCTGAAAAGTGTACTTGTAAACAACAACCAAAGGTGAGGAGAGGGAGCAGGTCCTGGCTCTGTGCAAGGCTGCGAGGGGAACACGGGCAGGAGAACCCCACACCAGCCCTGGGCTCTGCTCGAGCACGAGAATAATAATAATAACACTACTAATACCAATTAGCAATGCTAGTTGCTGCTGCTGCAGCCAGGCAGCACCTGCAGAGCCTTTCCCCAGGGAATGTGCACAGGACAAAGCCTGGAGTCACCTCCAGCTCCACACAAGCACTGCAGGACCTGGGGTGGAAGCAGCTCCACATTTGCAGAAGGTTTGGGCTGGCAGGAAGGAGAAGGGGACACAGAAAAGGGCATCACCAGAACTGGCAGCTTCCAGGGCAGCGTTTCTTTGGGAATCTGGGCTCTGCTGGACGTTTCTGGGTGTAGGGGAGAACAGGGGGAGTCATCAGAGAGCACAAGCAGAATGCAGACCGCACAGAGAAAGAAATCTTTGGTATCTTTGGTATCATCAACACGATTAAAATTACAAATGGAAAAGTCAGTGAGGTAGCCTCTTTGGTTCTCACTAGAAATAGAAAGGTTTTTTCTGTTTTTTTTTTCTTTTTTCCTTTTTTTTTCTTTTTCTTTTTTTTTTCCACACACACAGAAGTTCATTCTTGGAAGCAGCTAGTTTAAGGGTTTCTCTCTTTTTGCTTGGCATGGATTATTTTCCCCCCAGCTTAAGTTTTAAGAAGCCACAAAGTTCAGGCAAAGTATCCCAGTGTCTTTTTTTTTTTTTTTCCTATTTTTCTGAATGCACAGTTTTAGGTTGAATATTCATTGCTTGTCCTCAAAGTTCGCTCTGCTGTTCTTAGAGGAAAACAGCTGTAGTGCTTTATAGATAATTCTAAATAAAAAATAAAAACTCTACAAGGGCATCCCTGGGTGATGATGAATAAGTTAAATAAATAAGTTATATTATGAAGGCTTCATGTGCCATAATAAAGGTATGTCACACTTTCTAATCAGGAGCGAAGAAACTAACTTAAATAATTTAAACTTTGATATTTAAACAATTAAATTAATTAAAAGAAGGAATTAAATTTTTTAATCTTGAGTTGTTCTTCCCCTGACTGACAGAACCTGGCTGCTCTACAAAGCAATACCAGCTCTGAAGGGTATTTACAAACAGGCTTTGCATCCCCGATGCACTACAACAGCCCTATGGATAAATAAGCAAAATTACTCCCAAAAGAATTCACAAATGGCTGAATTAAATAGATACAAATAGCTAACATCAGAGCCTGACCCCCCCGCCCCATCTACAGTCAGGCAAAACTCTCACTGAATTCAAAAGCTGAACTGAAACACAATGGGATTCAGACTGAACAGAGATCTCAGGACCTGCCCTAAGACTAAATTAAATAAATTACATTATTGATAGATAATATATCGGGTTAAAACCCACAAGTGTCTGGAAAAAAAATAAAACCATTTTAAGCTTTGCCTTCTTAAAAAAATTTTAAACAATAAAAATTCCCCATAATAAATATAAAGGAGGCCAAGTAGAAAGTTTCCCCATAGCATAAAAATACGCAGGAACTGTGCCAAGCAAGGGGAGCATTGGCGTGTCCGAAGCCAGCACACTCTGTGCTCCCTGGGGACAGGAGAGCCCTTCCCTCCCCCGGGGCCGAGTCCTTTGCAGCTCTTTGGATTCAGCTGTGGTGAGAGAGATCCACAATAAAGCTTTGCAACCGAGGTCAGTGAGCACATTCTTTGTTCTGCACGGGAGACCCAGCAATATCCAAGGCTTCTCCAAAGTTGAATTCATCTTGGCTGTGCCCAAGGTTGTGACCCCAAGTTCCTGGTCCAGAACATGCTGGGATACTCTCTGCACACACGAGTCTTTGGCAGCACAATAAATAAAGCAAAAGTTACATGACACAGCTCTAGAGATTGATCAGCACGTGGCCCAGACGTGGAACACAAGGGTTTGGGTTTGGTGTGGGCACAGCACAGCACAGACTGTGCCCACACAGACAAACATCTCCACCACAGCCTCTGGCTCCTCCTGAGGGAGCTGCTACGTGAAAGCCTGTGAGAGGGGACACTGAAATGGAAGACGTCACACAGGGCCAGGAGAGATGCAGGGATAAAAAATGCAGCAGGATTTGATTTTCAGGTGAAAATGGATTGTGACTGCTGATAGATTTGAGGCCCCAGCCCAGAGAAGCCTCGTGTGTGTTGCTACTCTGTAAGGTTGTATAACAAACACTTCCACAATTTGGAGAGAATTTCACCGAGAAGTTTGTAAGTCATTCAGTACCTGATCTAAACTGCCTTTGTTGGGACCACTGGATGAGCTCTGAGCAGGAGCAGACAGCCCAGGTCTGCTCCCAGGCTCCCCAGAAGCTGTGGGCAGCTCCCCTGTGCCTCTGGGGAAGGGGGAGGCAGAGCTGTGCCAGTCTGGATGTCCCTCAGGTGAGAGGAGCCCCAGGGAGGTGTCCCACATCAGGCTCATTCCCCGTGGGACACAGTGCACTTCCCTGCCCTCCCACTGCAGGCAGGGGAGCTGAGCAATGAGCACTGGGCTTTTCCCTGCTCCTGTGCCATCCCCTGCCACTGCACATTGCAGGGAGACACTCCAGCACGAGGGCAATGCTGAGGTCAAAATGCACCAGGGGCTGCTTTGATGGATGCTCAGGTGGGAATGAAAGTGAAACTTCAATGTGAGCACATCACCTCAGCTGGGCCCTGCTCCACAGCCTGCTGCCTCCAAACTCCACACTCAAATATCTGGCACTGGGGTAAGGAGCCCTCAGAACACATCAGCCCACACTGGGACCGTTTTTTGGCAACTTTATTCCACGCCTGGCTAAAAGGATTCTCCGAATCTCTCTGGAATCTCCCTGGAAATCTCTGCCACAGGATCCTTTGATTCCCAGAGCAGGCACACGCTGTCAATTCAGCTGTGAAGATCCTGGATTTGCTTTCAGAAACTTTCCCTGTCCTGAGCAGACAAGGCTTCTTGATTTTATTTTTTTCTATTTTAAATGCAGTCATTGGAAAGTGACTGCAGCAGTTCTGTGAAGCAGTTAAAATGAAGCCCTTGTTTAAAGGCAGAGAGGAGCAAGATGTGCTCCAGCTCTGAGAAATTTGGACATGCCATGATCTGGATCATCATGACCTGGATCAAACAACATTACAAGGCTAATATGTCAGAAGCACCTCCTGAACTGCCTCACAAACGCTGAATACTTGGGTTTGGGTCAGGTGGAGCTTTGGAGCTGGGCTGTGGTGCTGCTCAGCACTCACAGTGACAGAGATGGAACAGAATGGACAGAAATATTGCGAGTTTTATCCCTGGGGAAGAGAAGGAAGGGTGGAGCACAGGAGGGTGGCTGTTCACAGCTCCAGACACACAGGACACCAACACACAAGTCACAGCCAACCCACAAGCGTTTCCTGCAGGGAGGAGATGCACCAGTAGTATCCCAACATCCTGCACTCAGAGTCCATGCAGCTCTTGGAGAGATGCTGTGTGGGGCAGAAACAGGGGAAACATAAATAAACCCACCCTTCTGGTTGCACAAAGACTCACGAGTGGTTACCTGTCCAGAGAGCAGTGGGGTTATATGTGCATTAGTCGTGCAAGAGGAGAAACAAACTGAAACACAAGTAGTGAGAATCCTCATCTTTGGTATTGTAGCTGTTGAGGTTTTGGTTGCTCTGTTCCTTGTTCTTTTGAAAAAACTGCATAGGCACAAATTAAAGACAATCTTCAACTTTAAGATGACTTGAGTTGTCAAATGAAGCAGCAATTGTACTGGCTTTGCTTTGTTCTCATTCTTGTCAACCCTTTCTTTGAGATCTGCTTCCGAAAACGTCCAAGATGTCTGTAGAACACAGTGTGGGACTCATTTGCTTCCTGACATGCTTCCTTGGTTTTTTTTTTTTTTTTTTTTAATTTT
The DNA here is from genome assembly GCA_013400855.1 of Buphagus erythrorhynchus. Taxonomy (NCBI): domain Eukaryota; kingdom Metazoa; phylum Chordata; class Aves; order Passeriformes; family Sturnidae; genus Buphagus; species Buphagus erythrorhynchus. The sequence goes on from VZTT01066861.1 coordinate 5,823, forward strand.
TATTTTATCTTTCAATGGAACAGTTTGTTGCAGAAGAAGTAGGTGCAGAAAACGTTTCTTTGGTTTCGATTAAGTAGTACATAAAAAAAGTCTCAAGTGTCTGTAGCAGAGCGCGGCCGCGCCGGGCCGGTCAGAGCCAGCGGCCGTCCCGCCGCCGCCAGGGCGGCTCTGGGGCTTGCCAGGCTTCCCCAGCGCCAGCCAACCACCCACACCAGCCATGACTAGCAGAAATGGCAAGGTATAAACATCTTTGGCTTGCAGAAATCCTGTCTCTTTGGTGTGCTGTGTTCCTGCCGGCTCGGGGAGCTGGCAGGGAAAAGGAACTTAGGGATGCGATAGAGCGAAACGCGGCACATCTGAAACGGTCCGTGGCATCTCAAGGGCTTGTTTCTGTTTCCTTTCCTGCTCGAAAGTACCATAAAATACTGAGAAAGTGAACAAAAATACACTGAATGCCAACAGGGTGTCAGTAACAGCCATTGCTGAGGAAAAACCAGATTCCCAGAAACGAAAAAGGATGTAATAATGTAAATTAATCTAGATCTTCCAAAACATTGTGTTTGCTCCATGAACTGCAGCAGTTCCATCGACCTCCTGAGTGTGCATTAGGTACAAACACAGAGCTTGTGAGGAACTGCCAGCTGTGCTTGAGGCTCATGCCATCTCCACGGTGTTCCTGGGATGTCAGGCTGCAGCTGGCACAGCAGCCCATGGACCATGGCTGTAGCTACCAGCTTTGTGCTTGATACTTTGAGCTCAAGAGAACCGAACTTTTCTGATCCAAGAACAAGCTGATTCAAATAAAACCAAAAAAAAAACCCTTAAATCTGATTTTTTTTCCCCCTAAAACACTTAACAAAACCATGCCTGAGTTTAAAAACAGGGGTTTGGGATTTTGGTATCCAACTTTGTGCTCCGTTGTGGCGTGGCCGCAGGGTGGTGTGGCCAGCCCATGGCCACAGAAACCTGGGGCTCAGGAGAAACCTGCCTCAAGAACCACTCCCCTCCATTTCAGACCTGCCTGTCCTGAGCATACATAGTATTGTGTGGAGAGAGGAGAACGTGGAGCCTGCTGAGATGCTGTGGGGATGTCCTGGGACCAGCTGGGCTGGGGGTGGCTGCGGGGGGATTGTGCTTTAGGTCACGGGCGAGGGGCCGTGCTGGGAGCCGCTCTGTCTGCGCTGGGCTGGCTGGGCTGTGCCAGCCGTGCCCCTCACGCCTTGCTGCAGGTGCTGGGGGCTGAGGAGGAGCCCCCGGAGCTCAGGTCGTCCTGCCACTTCTCCAGGCTGCGCCGGCGCGCGTTCATGAAGAAGTTGCTGACGGTGGTGAGCTCCAGGCCCAGCTGCTGCGAGATGGTGATCTGCATTTCCTTGGAGGGACGCTTGTTCTCCTTGAAGATGGCGAAAAGCGTTCGGCGCTGCAGGTCCGTGAAAACCAGGCGGGATTTCTTCTGGGAGTTGTTCCGCTCTTTGTTGGGCTCTTGCTCTTTGCGTTTGCAGGCTGGGAGGGGGTGGCAGAGACAGAGAGAAAGTGTCAGGGTGGTGCCCACAGACCCCACCTGCCACCCCATGGCAGGCACACAGTGGGGGAAGTGTCACCAGCTGAGCCAGCACCACTCTGGCACATGGGGCTCCCAGAGGAATCCAGTGGGCTGCACTGCTTTTACATCCCCAGTACCTCTCAACAGCCAGGAATAACAGTTGTATGTAAGTTCTGTCCATTTAAACAGCCCAAAGCAAACCCCAGTCAAAGCTCCGGTAGAAGCAACCACCGAGGGGGGAAAACCACCGTGGACCTGCTTGGCTGCCAGCACAGGGGTCAGGCATTGGCTCACCTGGTCCTGCCACCCGACTCCTGCAGTGCCACCACCCCAGGGCACTGCTCCCATGCCTGTCCCCCTTCCTGGGGCGTGTCCCAAGGGTGCAGCCAGGCAGAAGCACCCAGGTCAGGCAGGACAGCAGTGCTGGACCATCACTGAGCAATGCTAATGGATCCTAAAACCCACTGGTATTAATAGCTGCTCTGTATTTATTAGCAGAGAGAGAACAGCAAGTGCTGAAACCAATACCGCTGCCGGAGCACACCCACACTTAAAAATAGCCTGCCCAGGCTGTCTGCACCAGGCACAGAGAGAAAATCCATATGTTGACATGGTTAGGTAATGTGCTGGGACAAAATGAGCCCAGAGAATTGATAAGCGGGCGGGTTTTAAGCAGCCCTGTTAAATAATTCTGTAGGTCTGGAATGCGAAATGAAGCTGGCCCAAAAGTAAAAGTCAGACTGTGGAAATGTCTGTAATTAACCCAGTCAGGGCTGTACCTGTGTGGAGCCTGGCTCAGCCACTGTGGCACTGTGCAGGGACAGGACCTCACAGCATTTCTGCAGGAAACTGGAGTGTTTTGTTGAAGTGCCTGACCCTGACTCCTCTCAGCTGCCAAATTCCAGTGACTGTAGCAGAGCTGCTTCTGGGAGGGAGGTGAAGGTCAGACCTCAAAATACCCCAAAGCATAAGAGAAGGATGGTGCTGAGAGTTGGTCTGAAACCCAGGCAGGGACTGTGGATGAACGTTCCTGCACAGCTCTCCCAGAGCTTGGCACCAGCACAGGGCTCTGTGAAGCAGCACGGATGCTCCAGAGGCATCAAGGTGAGCCTGCACCTGTGTCCAGTGGCCAGACTCACATCTCCCAGGCCATTATCTCAGAGGCAGCAGGAGGGAAGAATGTGGGCTCTCTGACACTGCACAGATAACATCCAACTGAGCTGAAACAGCAGATTTGAAGCTGGGTTTACTTGGCCATGTGTCCAGAATCCATGTGGCAATGTCCCCAGTGCTGGGGACATGATGAGCACACCAGCATCTCTGCTGCAGCTTCTAATCGGTTCCGGGACACTGGGACGAGTGGAGTGTTTCCTACCATCACTAATTTATGTCCTGAGATACTCTGTGTTTTACAGTTATTGGTATCTGATAATAAATAATGCAGAGGGATGTGCTTTTTGATGCATTCAGTAAATACTTTCCTTGAACTGTGGAGTTTGGTCTTGAAGAGGCCCCACAAAGGCAAACGCTGCACCTGATGTGCATCTCTCAGCAGAGAAAAATGGGGTGAGCACTCTAATAAAATCAAGTGATTTTCCAGGAAGAAAGAGAAAGGTTTTAACAGCAGAGGGAAGGGAAGAGACCATCTGGATTCTAAGCACAATTTGATTTATTAGCTGCAGTTAAACCTGAACATATCCTATGGAAGAAAATGGACAACCAGCAAGAACTGAAAGCCATAACTGTGGAAAAAATACAAGCGTAAAAATAAACAAAAAACTTTTCTTCTGCATTGTATTAAAGATGCTTTTTGAAAGAAACAATATAGGAACTGCTCAGAATTGGGGTCAGTGCTGCCTCCCTTAGCACAGCCCCATGACTTGAAAGGCATTAAGAGGGTGCAGGGAACTGGTGCTGCACTGTGACACCCTGAGTGTCATCACACTGCATTTCCCTACTAATAGTTCATTTGTTTGATTTGCTGCAACAATGACTCTGATTTTCCATTTTCTTCCAGGCAAGACAGGAACCCAGCCAGCCCAGGCATTCCAAACAGCCACAAATCCTGAAAAATACCTAGAAGTGCTCAATCCCACCCACCCTGTGAGCCCTCAGGCACAGGGCAGGGATGCTCCAGGGGTCCCTCGGCTCCTAGACTTCTCCAGGAGAGAGGCAGAGATGAGGACACGAAGGTCACCAGCATCGGGAGGAGGAAGAGGCCAGGGAGGGGTCCCAGGGGCTGGAGCAGTGCCCCGGGAGAAGTGGAGCCACTTGGGATACTGGGACATCACCAACACAGCTCCTGTGCCTCTCTGGAGGCTCTTACTAACGCAAAAGTGACTCTGCAGCCATGAAACAAAGAGCAGGTGCTAAGAAGGAGCCAAGCAGAGACCAATATTCCCTTAATCCATTGTTCCTAAGGACAAGCTGTGAATATTGACCCTGCCTCTGGTTTGTGTGGGTGCAAAGTCACCCAAACCCAGTTATCTGTCTGATGGAACTCAAACTGCTCCTCTATTCGATTTTGGAGAGGAATCATGTGAGGGAAATGTAATTACTCTGGTAATACTGAGCACAATGAAATGACCATCAAAACGTTTTCTAAAGATTTAAAATGCTTTTCTTTTGCTGTGATTCACTTAAAGCAACCCGTTGTATATCCCTGTTACTACAATCTCTTAAAAACTAGGCCTCAGAAATCAATTTGATTACCTCTCTGAATTAAGTATGCACGAATGAGAGCGATTGAGATCAATACAAATTAGGTTAAGTACTCCACTGTGTACAAAATCATTATGGAACAAGGAGCAATCAGAATGAAGATGCAAATAATCACATTGTCGGGGTGGGCAGCCAGTGCTGCTCATCCCAGCTGCTGCACACACACCAAACTCCTAATTTTTGAAACCCTAGGAATGCCCTTGATGGCATTTATCCAGAAAAGCAGATTGGATGTGTAGCACAAAGTTAATTCTGTTCTTCCAGAGAAGATCTGCTTGCTCATCCATTGTAACGGTGAGGTGTTCCCTGTTTGGAGATCCAGGGATTCCTGCAATGCTCTGAAAAAGAAGCTCACAGCCTGGCTGTGAAACAGGAAGGTGTTTTTTCTTGGTACCCCACCTGATTTTTCCCTCTCAATCCTGTCACAATCCCAGGGAATGTCCCCCCTCTCCAGGCCCTACACCCTGCAGCTCTCTGAGAAGAAAAGATGAATGGTTTTGGGGACATGGCTCCTTTCTGTTTCTTCCTGGCACGCCACAGCTCCCAGGCTGTTTGTCTCCAGTCTCCTGTAAATCTGCTGGATGGCTGGAATTGGGCTGTAAATTCTGCTTCCTCCCTGCAGTGCTGCAGCACCCACCTCAGCCCAGGATCTCTGACAGCAGCCTCTGGGTACCACTGGAACCTTCCAGCACAGCACAACCCTGGATCCTTCCAGCTGCACTCAAGAGTCCTTCATGTCTAACACCTGGGAGATTTATGCTTCCTCTTGTCGAGGAGATTCTTCTTTTTGAATCCCAAAACAGTTTCCAGCTGAATTATAACACTTTCCAGTGACAAGGATTTCTATTCCCCTTGTCAGAGCACAGGGATGAAGCCAGGCCTTCCCCACGCCGAGCGCTCTGCCTGTTGGAGCAGCATCTCCAAGTGATGTGCCAGCACTTTGGGAAGTACCCAAACACAGCTGTGACCCTCTCCTGTGGAGAAAGGGAAGGACTTGGGGCATCTTTGCCAAGAAAGGGCTGGGAATTTAAAGGTGGGCTGCATAAGCAAGAGATGAGTAAGAGCATGAAATTTTACTGCAAGGGGAAGGACAGATCTAGTGAATCCTTGCTGCGTGCTCCTATTTTCAGGAGTTCTGACCCCTGGGAGAAGCAGGACATGAGAATTTCCCTTTACTGCCTGTTATCAATAGGGTGGTAATAGGAAGAATAGGAGAGGACAGGAGCAAAGCTGTGCCAGGTTATCTGGGAAAGCCAGACCTGTGCTGCCCTCCGAGCTCTCCTGCTCTCTGGCTGAACACAAAGCCAGAGCAGCCCTGTTTCTCCACACACTCAGCTTCCCATTCCCCTCTTGCCAGGAAAGCTCAGCTTCAGCAGGGCTCCAGAGAGGTGGAGGTGAGGAAGGGAGAGGGAAGGGGCCGTGGATGCCCCCATGCCCACAGGAAGGAGAGGGCAGGAGGAGCCAGGGGAGAAGGAACATGAGAAGGAGGTGTGTGGGAAGCTGTCTGAGGAAGACTTCCTCTGCTTTTCCTTCACCTCCTGCAGCCCAGTGCTGCTTGCCAAAGCTTAATGCCTGGGCACAGCCATCCCATTATGAGGGGATGAGAACTGCTGGAAAATCACCACTGCTCATAAATATGTTCCCTGCTTACTGAGAGATATTTTGGTCTTGGAGACAATTTGCGTTTTGGGAACCTGCCAGCCTCTATCGCTTGTCTAATAATTCCTCTGTGCAGCATTTACCAGTGGTTTGAGTCCCTTTTTTCACAATGGAGCAGTTTGATTTTATAGCTCAAAACCCCCAAACAACCCCAAAACACTCCAATTTCTTTTTTGATTGCATTTCTCTCTGCCATCAGCGAGTTGTCTGGCTGATGTTATCACCAGACCTATTTGAGATGAGTCTGTTTGGTATGATTCCTGTGTGCAAACCCCTCTATAAATCAGAGAGCCTTTTATGCAAAAGTCTGCAAGATTGATAGAGCTGGATACAAAATCTTTTACCTTGGGAAAAGCGATGTATTATCTGTCCCGTTGGATATAGTGCTTTCCCTGCATATTCATCGCCCAGGTATGAAGGGCTTTTTCCAGAGAAGACAGGAGACAAGATGGGAGCCTTAAATACAAACAGATCGCTATCAGAAGGAAGGGAGTGCTCTTTTTTGCTGTGTCTAGTGGGGATAAGATGAGAAGCAAAGGATTTAAAAGACAAAAAGTGAGATTAAGACCAGTCATTAAGGGGTTTTTTGTACCTGTAAGCCCTGGAAGAGATCACTTAGGTAAAAAATCCCCCTCTGGAGATTGCTGAAGAAAGGGGCAGGCTGTCAGGACAAGTGATGTCTGCAGTGCCTTTCAGCCCTGCTTTCCCTCGGAGATGCATTCTCTGCACTCCTGCAGAGCCCCTTTGCACTCTGCAGGCAGCTCCAGGGGAGCTGCTCTGATGAGAGCAGGCTGCTGCCTTTAGTGCTCAGAGGCTCGGCACACCGTGCTGGGGACTGCAGGACGCTTGTCATCTCCCACGAATGGCTAATTGGAAGGGAAGGAAAAGCTCTTGCAGCTGCTGGATGGCAGCAACATCCAGGACAAGGTTCTGGGAATAATACCAGGGAGGAGCACCAAGGATGAGCACCCGGGGCCACAGTGCAGAGCAAAACCACCCCTGTGGAGTGTGGGAAGAACCAACACCAGCTCCTGGGAAATTATCCTTTTGGCAAAAATGTCATCCCCTTTATGCATTCCTCACCACGAATAAATTGTGGCGATTTTCAGCTGCAGAGGAATACCTGAGTTTGGGATATTTCAGTTCAAACAGTGATGAGCAAGAGATACAGGGAAAAAAAAAAACAAGAGATGCTGGGGGAAAAAATCTTATAAGGAAATAGTGAAGAACAGCTTCAGAATGAGTAACATGATGACCAATTAATTGTTTCTTTTAAAAAATAGGGGTGAAATACAGAAATGTGTTTAATCCAAAATGTACTCAGAATTCACTTTATCTAACAATCAAGAAACTGAAAAAACTCGTTTGCTTTGCAAAAACAGGATCCAGATTTGCGTGTGGCAGAAACGCCTTCAGAAATGATGTGGAACAAAGAGCTGGGGCGGGGTATTATTTCAGAAAGTTGGTACATGAGAAATATCATTTATCAGCCAGCACCACAATTTACCGCATGGATTGTTCAAACACAACCACTAATCTATAGCTGAAGAGAGCACCAATATTTCAAGGCACTAAGCACCTTTCCAAGAACCTTTACATACCTGTATATTTATTTCAACGCTAAGAAATAGCTTTATAAATAGGTAACGTGCCTGACACAGATGTTATCACACCTCAATTTTTAGCTGGGGATACAGACAACAAAATAGTCTTAAAATCCAGGGAAGAAATATTCGGTAGGGCACAAAGGGGCAGAGGATGGGTGGACACTGCCCACAGGGGTCCACGACCCCTGTCCTTGTCCTGGGCACTTGGGGGTGCAGGGCTCAGCCCGGGGATGGTGACACTGCCACCGCCCGCTCCTGGCGCTGTCACCCACGGCTCGCCGGGCTTTTCTGTCCCTTCCCTTCCCTCCATCGCTGCTCCCATCCCGCTCCGCCGCTCTCCGTGGTACTGACGGGTCCGAGCACGCAGCCGGCATCGGGCACCGCTGCACGAATGAGCCACTGATGGTGTTTTGGTACAAAGTGTTCAATCGTCAATAAAGCACCCAGCACCGCATCGGGAAACAGGCGGCGGAGCGCTCTGCCGACCCCGCAGACATTTCGGGATTGTGCGCCGGGGCTGTCCCGAGACCTTCCCGCAGGGAAGGGAAGGGGAGGGAGGGCAGGAGGGAGGGTCCCGAGCCCCGATTCCCCCGTGCCGAGGGCAGCCTCGCTCAGCAGTTTTGGGGACGAGGTCCCGGGCTGGTGCCGCTGTCAGGGGTGGTTTTGCGGCAAAAGCGTTGTCCCGCTTTTTTTTTGGTGTCCCCGGGAGGGCACTCGCCGCTTCCCAGGCACTTTTTGGGGACCCCAAAAGGGCTCTCGGAGCTCCAGAGCACCCACAGAACTCCTCATTCACAGCGGGTCCTGCCCGCATCCTCCCACACAGAAACCCCCAGCACCGCCCCCTGACACAGGAGTCTCAAAGACCCCCAAGAAGAGACAATAAGCACAGAAATAATAAGATTACCCAGCCTCGCTCGAGAATAGACAACACTATATATCTTCCATAATAAGAAAAAATACTAAGCACACCCACACTGTTACTGCTCCCACAGGGAGAGGGGACATCCCTTCAAGGACAGCAGATTTGAACCCCACTTGGGAAAAATTTCCAGCAGTATGGGGCAAATAGCTGGTGGGTCTTTTCTGTTTTTAAAAACCTGAAATACTTGTGGCCTTTTCCTCATGCTCAGAGGGATTTAAGCAATTTAAGCAAGCGAGTAAAGGGGGAGAAGGAAGCACTGAGGCAATGGGGCCGCATATTCACACGTGGTAATAAAAGAAAATTAAAATAATCGATTTCCTGAAGGGAAAGGTAATTTGCAAAGGTCTTTCCCGCTCCACGGGGAGTCCGTGGCCACTTAGCACCTGAACTCTCTCCAAACTTTACTCCTGGATGCAGAGGCATTCAGGGGGACTGGTAAAGCAGAGATCCAGAATTACACAAGCATAACTCTGCTGTGATTCCTGATTTTCTGCTCTACATGCACGGCTCCACGGGGAACCCCCAGCCGGGACCAGTGCTGGGAAGGAAAAGCACCAGCCACGTTACTGGAAGTGAGCCGGCTCAGGTTCCAGATCAATGAAAACTGGGTCCACGCGTTGATGCTCCTGTTGCCAGCATTAATGCTCTTTTAATCTTCTAAACATTATCTGCATCGATTTCCCTCTCGATACACGTTTGTTTGTGAAGGCGACATCACCGCGTGCTCGGCAAAAAACCCAAACCCCTGAAACCCCTTCTGTCCCTGTGTCACAGGCAGAGCTCGGCACCTTCATTTGGCTGCGAACAGCGAAGAGCCGGGTGCCCGCGGGGGCTGGCAGGGACGAGGGGAGTTTCTTAGAGCCGAGGAGGGCATCAGCGTCCCTCTCCCGACGGACAGCCCCGCAGCTCGGGAAATCCCGAGCGCTCTCCGCGGGGATTCTGCAGCCCCCAGGCCCGGGGTGTTTAACCCGCAGCACCTCTGCTTAGAGCTCGGCCAGGGATTAAAGCCATCAATCATCCACGGCTCCTCTTCGCCCTGCTCCACCGCATCCCAGCCTCGCTCGGCAGCTGCCCCCCGTGCAGGAACTCTCGGTGCCCATTTCCCTACGGCAGAGAAGAGACCCGCGTGTCCCCCCAGACCCCTCTGGGTGTCCCTGAGAACAGCCCGCTGTGTATCTGCCCACCGGGAAACAATCCGCCCGCGCCGGGATCAATTGAAATAAAAGGACGGACTCGGTGGCACAAGCACCTCCAGATTTTCGCCGCTGTCAGAGCAGAGCCCCCGCCCCACGCCGCGGTCTGTCCCACGCGTGTCTGCCCCCGTGTGCCACAGCCCCCCGTGTGCTTCTACACCCACGGCCGCAAGGTTTCCGGGGAGCTCCACGCGGGGCCCTGCCCGCACTGGCGCGGGACCGAGCCGGGGAGCGACCTCCGGGCACCCCGCACGGCCTCACGGCACGGACAGCTCTCACTGGGTCTGTCCCGCTCACCCCACGCTGCCGGGGGTCGGTACCGGGTCGGTACCGGGGGTCGGTACCGGGTCTGCACCGGGGGTCGGTACTGGGGTCCAGTACCGGGTCCGCACCGGGGGTCGGTACCGGGTCCGTACCGGGGGTCGGTACCGGGGGTCGGTACTGGGGTCCGGTACCGGGTCGGTACCGGGGGTCGGTACCGGGGGTCGCTGCCCGCCGCCCCCCCCGCGGCCCCCGCAGAACAATGGGGGCTGCTGCGCTCCGCGGCCGCGCCAGGGGGCGCCCGCGCGCCCCCGGCGGACAATGCGGCCGGGCCGGGGC
>VZTT01066862.1:4206-18337 GCA_013400855.1 Buphagus erythrorhynchus
ATGAAACAAGATATTCCAGCTAGCCCTTTAAAAGGGGATTATGCCTTTCTGGGAACCTCATGGCACTGCTGGGTTTCAGTGCTGATGACAGTCAGCTTATCTGCTTTGCTTCATCTGGGGCCAAATTTTATTCCTTGGAAAGGTGTAAAGCCAGAGACTGCTGTTTCTTCTACCTTTAGAGAAGAGAGCTTGAGATGTCTGAGCTCTAAAGGATACCAACAGCTCCAAAGATGAAAGAAATCAAACAACAACACTAACAACAACTCCTAAAAAGAGCCAAGCTCTCAAACATAAGGGAACTGAAGCAATACCCTCTGAAACCCATGGACAGGGTAATAGATCATACTGTACATTCTAATGGTCCTTAATGTTGCTGAAGTGTGAGCCCAAAGCAACTGGGTTTGACTTTCAGCTTCCAGGGAGACTGTGAACTGCTGATAGTAAGGAAAACCATAGGATTGCTTGTAGATAAGCACCTTTGATATGAAACTGCTGGATGATTCACATTGCTATTTTTAAAGTTACTTTTTGGAGCTAGACCTGCATTGTTAAACATGCAGGATTCTGCTCTATCTCTCTGCATATATTATAAAATCTGTAGTATTTCTATTTTCAGCTTTCAATAAAATAAGCATCTTTTCTTGTGTCTGGTATACCAAGTAATTGAAATACCTGTACTGATCTTCAAAAATGCCCTTTCATCACAAGGGCTGTTGGGCAGCTTGCTATTAAAAACAAGTATAAACAGCATAATCAAAGCTCTTGCTTCCTACCTATGTTTCTGCCAAGCCCTTTTGCATTCAAAAGCTTTAGATTCTTTCCATTATTACCCAACTTTTCCATTTATGCTTGAATTGTTTAGTAGAATGCATGACATACATATTAAACTCATAGCAAACACAGAGCATGTATATTCAATAACTATAAACCAGACTTTTTTTTCTGCTTATGAGCTCATTGCTTATTCTTGTCTGGTATATTAAAACATGCATTTCTGGGAAAGCTGCAATAAAATAAAGTTTTGTAAAACATGCTTAATCAGAGAGATAAAGAAATAAAGTTGCATCTGGACTGAAAAACCATTCTTAGTAGTTATGAATATGATTTTATCTTGCCTGCTGAAACAGCCAGTAAAGTTTGAACACAATATTTATTCTAAGTATTTGCATGGAATTTAAGAAAAATTATGTCCAAGTTATTTTTGCAAGACAAGAACCCTTTTGGCAAAATTATTTTTGCTTTCTCCCTCTTCTGCCCCTCCCCATAAAGCAAAACACAAGCACCCTCATAGCTGTATGGCCTTTCTGGAGGGATGCCCATAAGGACTTGGCCAATCAAAATGTAAATCCCTGCCCTTTTTACTAATATATCATACCATCATGTATGAAAAACTACTATATTTAAGACCCTGCCTTTTTCCTAACTCCACCAGTGCAGAAGTCACAAAGCTGCAATGCTCCTCCTAATTTTGCCACAATGCTGCTCTGAGCATCTGTCCTTTGCCCTGGCAGAGCTGGAGATGTTGAGGAAGAAACCACTTTCTAAAACGAGCTCTTCAATCCAGCCCTTGACTGAGCCACCACAAATTAAGGCGAAACTGATTGAGTATTCGAGTTCAATGGAATGTTTCTCATTACCAGTCATGTGCTCTAAGTCCTGCAATTTTCCTTGGATGGCAGTTCTCAAACTGCAGGATATAGGCAGTAATAAGGTGATATGTTTGAGGCATCAGCACAAGAGTCCTTTATAACTATTTTGGCTAAAGTTACAGCCATGCTTTAGCAACCCTTAATGTCAGTACATCCTTGCAAATCCTTGCTTGTAAGTACTCTTTCTGAAGTTCAACTGTGCCCCTGCATTTAGCTTTCAAAAACCCATTCAAAGTGGCAAGTGCTTATTTGTGGCTTTGTGGTTTATTTACACATGAGCATAAGAAATCCCCGGCTAGAAATCTGAAGAATTACTCTAAATGTTTATAGATACCAGTAAACTGAAAAACAAAGATACATCTATCAACAAAAGTGCCTTTTTTCCTGTTTTCTTAATGAGAATTTTAAAAACCTTTATTAAATTAGAAAATTTTCTCTGAACATACTTGTAGTTTATGTGAAAACCCTCTAAAAAAGAAGAGCTCAACAAAAAATGTCTTTAAGGTAACTTGAAATAAAAATTCTGTTCCCAGACCTGGCACACTGCACTCATATTAGGCCTTTAAATTGCCCTGCAAGTAGGATGCCTGGGCACCAGATTACAGCCACATGTAGATTCACCAAAACAAAAAGAAGGAAAGTAAGGATTAAAGACAACCTTGGAGAGCCACTGGTGTTTACTTACCAATAGCCAGGCCATGATGCAAGAGAGGCAAATTTGCCTCTGGACCCACAGTACCAGGAGTGTGCAACCCTGGGGCTGGAGCCCTGCACAGCATGGGGTGTACCTGTGGCCAAAAAACTACCAGCAACACAAATACATGGAGACATGTTGGAAGATTATTGCTTTGGATGTTTCTTTTGGAAATAAAAAGTATTTGGTGTTCTTTGAGACTAAACAAGGCAGATGAATGGCCTCTGAGGTAACTGCTTAAAACCAGCTCTGGGTTTTTGGTTTGTTTTTTTGTTTTGTTTTAGATTATTCATGTGATTCTCAGGAAAACTTTATGAAATTGTCATTCCTGTTCTGCTTTTGACAGATGTTCTTCACCATGGCTTTGGGAAATTGTTCCCCTGAAAGCATTCCCCAAATATCAACACACCTGGGTACCCAGGGTTCTTTACAATTAACAGATCATCCAAACAAATTATGTTGCAGAGCACAGAATGGCACCTTCCATCATCCCACTTCTGCAGAAAGATGGCTCTGAGGTTTAGGTGGAAAGATGCAGACCAAGAAACAGAGTGGAAATATGAGGAACTCCACAGAGCACCATTGCCCTGGGACACTACTGTGACATTTTAGAATAATAAATATATTTTACTTTTCATACTTGAAGTACTGAAAATTATTATTTCCCACCATTCCCAACCACACACACAAAAATCTCCTTTCTCTAAGGAAGAAGATCAGAAAGGAAATATTTTAATATAGCTTCAGGTGGAAAGATTTTGTTCCCACCTCAGCTATTGAAACTGGATGTTCCATTTCATGATTCCTTTAGCATTTTCTGGATGTCATAAGTGTCATCATCTGATTTCACCATCTGAAAACTGTAAGTTTGGGTCCTCAACCATCTGTGCTTACTTTTTTCCCCTCCAGCAGAAGATTTTTCAGCTTTCTGTCAATATTTACAGTTAAGATGGTGCCTTCCTGCCACCACTGAACAGAAATAATGACTGCCTGACAGCATGAACACCACACTGCTTCTGGAGGCTGCTTCCATTGGGTAGCAGTTTAGAGAAGCATATTTTATAATTATTAACACATTATTATTCCAACAAAAGATAGTCTTCTCTTTACTTTCAGACTACACAGCAATAACACCATCACCACAGTAGTTAAAACATTACCTTGGCCTGCCAGAATCACTTACTCTTCTTTCTACTTCCATACACTTCACAGATTATTTATGTTTACTTTAGCTTTGGACTCATAAACCTCAACCACACTGATACTACACCTTCCTTTTTCACCTCCTCCTTGCACCTCTGTGGGCATGAGCCTTGATTGCCAGCTTCCTACCATAACCACAGCTGGGCTTTAAAGCCTCTTTGGTGCCATCACTGCTCTAGCCACCTCCCAATATTTGCCAGCCTGCTACAGAGGAGACCTTGGACTTCAGCTCCCGCTGCTCCCAGCAGGCACTTGCTGGTGCACAAAATCTCACAGGAACATGGCTCACATGAGGGTATACTTGCTGCTAAGCCTGCTTAACAAGTTGCTTTGTCATTCCATTTTTATGAGCAAAAAGATGACAGCCCTGGGCGCAGTTGTTCCATCCCTTTCTGTGGCCTTGGGTGGGTGATTTATTACAGCCCAAACATATCAAGGAGATCATAGTCATATTTATGCCTCTCATTTTGGAGGTGCCACAGCACTGAGGAGAGGCAGAATGGTGAAGGGACTGAAGGGGATCTGGGCCTGACTTCCACAGCTACTACACTTTGGGCTGGTCAGTGCTAAGGGCCAGCACCCATCCCTTCACTGACACTTGCCTGGTTTCCTTGCCCAGACTAAAAGCCTCAGCTACCCTCTGTGCATGTGTGGAGTCCCTAGTACAAAAGAGGCTTTGATCCTGGGGTCCAAATGAGACTCTGATCTTGGTTGGGGCTCATAGGTGCAAATGCTGGAGAAATAATAACAGATGGAATATCACAGTGATATATTAATTACCATATAGAGCCATATAGAGTTAATAGGGGAACATTTCTGGGCAAAGATCTCATAAATAAACCAAATGCGAATGCATAAATAAGTAGAATACAAACACATAGGGCTATTATAAGGACAGATGTGTGAAACTTTTTTTTGTCTGTATGTTAAGCAGTCCTTGACATCTCTTTTAAAATTTATATATTTACACTGGCAGAAGAACAATCCTTTCTACCTAAACTACAGAGAGAAACCTAAAACATGCTGGATAGCTTTACCATCAGATCTATTTTGTCTTTCTTTTCAAGTATAATCAAATTCTTTCCCATGCCTACCTGCCCATTACATTTCTGAAGAACTACATGTTGGAGTCTGAGGAAGGTATTTGAAATCATATGCCTGCACTTTTGGGTAAAAAACCCAAAAGCAAGTAATGCCTTCCTGAAAGAAGGAAATCATACTAGAGCATAAAGAAATGTAAGAAATTCTATTGGAACAAAACCCCAAAGAGCAGGCAAATCTTGGCCCCTACAGAGACACTGGGCTTTCTAAAACTTGTGTGTTTTTCTCACTCTCTGTTTCGTATCAGAGGCTCAGAAGACACTATTTAAGGGTTGGCTGGAGAAACAGAAGCACATGGAACCCACTGTAGAAGTTGCAAGGAGAGCTCAGGTGCCATCAGCTTCTGTGTCATGATGGCACAGGGTGCAAGATGGGGCCAGAATAATATCAAGCTCCCTCTCACTCAGTCAAGAATCTACTAGGTAAGCAGTGGTGAAAATATGAATGTTAAGAATTTCTTCTAAAACAAAAAATGCTCATAGTTATAACAGACATAGGGACTAGGGCTGGTGTGTATTTAACTAAAGAACATTTCTCAAGACAGGGTTTTCACCGATATTCTGGAGCAATAAGCTCTTTCAGTTAATTGCAAAGTAGATTTTATAATTATTTTTGTTCAAGAGAACTCCCTTTAAAATGTGTAATAGCAGGCTACTATCAGCGGTAAAGGATTTCTTATATCTCCTTGTACTCCATTGCTTGTAATTTTCCTTTCAGGAAAATGTTTCACCTCTCAGGCTGACATTTCCCAAGCTTGAAGCATGCCCAGAAAGAGAATTTTTTGGAAACTGAAGAAACTTTCCCTTCAGCTCAGCAGTGCAGTTTTAACAAGGGTCCCTCACACAAGCCTAGTAAAACCTGCCTTGCTGAGACCAAAACCAACACACATTTTGGTGCCTATTGCTGCAACCGGGATGCAGAGAAGGGACAAAAGAATTATTCAGCTTGAATAAGACTTTTGCACCCAGCAGGCTAAATTCCTCCATGGTTTAAGCCCTTGCAACATCCCCAAAGCCAATGGGATTACACAGTTTTCCACCCAGGCTGAGTGAAGCTGTTTCTCTTCCTGCGAGCGAGCGGCTCAGACTTTTTCTCATCATTCTCCCTGTTATTTAAAGATTTGTTTTTTGTAGCTGGCAGGCTCTCTCTTTGAAGCCTTCAATCCACAGAGTGTTCCCCTGTTGTGAGTTTAAGATGTTTTTGTGCCACACAGGTTGCTGGTCCCTCCATATGGGGCTCTGTGAATATTCCCTCTCCCCCTACACCTTCTCCCTCCCACATGCACATCTCAGCTAAGGTCTTGCCTCTCTTTTGCTCCATTCCAACCATTTCACAACCTCAGGCAGAAAGTTGGCTGTCTCTATGTCTGCAGAGCAGAAAATGAAGTGTAATTTTAGGAAGGAACAAAGGGGTTGGGGTGGAAGATAGTATATACACTCCTTTGAAAACTGCACAGATATAAAATAAAGATTGGAGGAAGGGGAACACCTTCCTCATCCTCACAGAACAAGCCTTAGCTGCTCTGAGAGCTGTGTGAAAGCCAAGTGTCATAACTGAAACGAGCATTGCAGAAGTTGTTACAGGTCACAAGAGGTCTGGGGAGAAGCAGCAGAGTACCCAAACCCAGAGGTGCACTGGGGGTCTCCCAGAGGAATCATAACCCTGTCCTGCAGACCTGTCCCAGGTGAGCTGGCCCCCAAAGCCCCAGCCCTCCCAGCCTTCTCCTTGTCCTGCTGCAGCCCACCTCTTCCTCTTCACTCCCCAGGGCTGCACAAAGCTGGCTGAAGAGAAACCCAGACCCTTGCTGGGCTCACCACTGGAGAGGAGTCAGGACCAAGGAGAAGCACTGGCAGGGGCATCTCTCAGCCCCAGCAGAATTTTGGGGAGGTGCTCTGCTGTAGTGGAGCAGAAAGAGAAGTGCTCTCCCATACCACAGCTCACTGCACAAGTACCTGTGGGCACAGGAGAGCTGCTCCCAGCTTGCAGAACTGGGAAATACTGGACTGACAGTGAGTCCTCAAATCTGACAGGGTCTTGAAAGACAGCTAGGAAGGAGACACTGTCACAGGAGCAAGGGAAATGCAACACTGAAATAGTGCTGTCAGGAGGAAAACCATGTGCTGGGAGAGTATGATCCTCCCACAGAGATTTGGGGTGGGGGGGTCATTAAAGAGTGGTTGAGCTTTTGTTTCTACTCCCTTGCACCTTTTTATCAATGTGCCATGCTTCAGAAGCAGCAGTCCTTCTTCCCTCACAGACCTCTGTGCTCTTTGCTGGTCAGAGGCAGCCTGCAGAAAGAGCCACACAGGTTCTATCTGCTCAGTGCTGGGGGCTGTTTCTGGGGGTCTCAAGGGCCACCCTGAAGCACTCTGTCCATGGAGAGGGGGTTACATGTCCTCCACTGGATCTAGTGACCAGCTGGCCTTCCCTGTACTCAGGCCTACAAGATCATGTCCTGGCTACTACTTCTGCAGGGTCTTTTGTCTCAAGAAAACAGAACAAGAGCCCTTCTTGTGCCAGCTGCAACTCTGATGGATTTTTATCAAGAGCAGCTGTGTGCTTGCACACCCCACTCCCATCCTCCAGCCCCCCAGATAAGACATCTCAGTCATCCCTCCAAAGATCCTCTAAAACAGATTGATAGAAATACCTGAAAGATGTAAGAGGACACACCTTATTGTCTCTGAACAGGACTCTTGACCTTAAATTCCTGAACAAATATCTTCCCTTTTTTCTCTTTTGTAAAACATTCTCCCCTGGTAGTACTCGTTCAAGTGAAAATCACCTCCTTGCTGTGTTTAGAGGAGCAGACTCTTTACAGCTATTAATTATGTGCCCTTTACACACAAGCCCTGACCAAAACGTGTGTTTGCCCTGTGGGAAAAGTGTGCCTTTTTCACACCTCTTATTGTAAACCAGGCTGATGACAGACAAGGGTGAAAACTCCTGTCCTTGTTCAACAAGATACATCACTACAACACCCATCTCTAACAAGCATGCTGGGCCAAAAAGAAATCAGGATCCTATGGATGAATTTACTGGAATTATAAAAAAAACCCAAACAATGAAACCACACACCAAAAACTTAACACAAAGCAAAACCACCACTCCACAAGCTTCAAGGTTAGTAACACTTACTCACACTTTTCCAATTCAACCAACAACAACAAAATCCTTCTTTGTCACAGGATGAAAATGGCTCCCTCATTTATGCATACAGGACAGTGTTCCCTCTTGACCCTTTGAAAAGAAACTAAGAAATTACTGACACTAGGCTTGCTGCAGAGTCATTTTTGCTCAGTATTCTGCTTTGAACTGTCCCCAGTTTGGGTGAAAATCAGGATGAACACTGTTGAAAATAATTACCTTGCTCTTTCTGGACCCAGTCAATTTACTTATTGATGCAGCTATGCAGAGGAGATCGTTAATGAAGAATCAAGTATTTTGCCACACTAAAGGCCTGATTCTCACTTCAAACTATCAAGAGGAATTATGTATAAACAGCATGAGTTAACTCAAAATGAGAATATTTATGCCTGTTCTTTCTCCTTTTCCATGGAAAAGTACTGTCTATTTTGCTCACAGAAATATTATGGTGTCAGCTTCCATCAATAGGAATTAGGAAAAAAAAATAAAAAAAAAAAAAGACCATAAATCCTTAAATCTCCTGGGACTGCTTTGGAGGTCTCTGCTGCTCCCAGGAGGAAGTGGCACCTTCTGAGCAGCAGAAGGGCTCAGCAGCCACCAGGTGACATGAGAAGGGAATTGCAGCAATAGGAAAACTCAAGAGACAAGGAAATAACTCCATCACACTGGAGGGTTTTTTTTATGAAGATAGCCTATGGCTACGTAGGAGGGAGTGTATTTGTGGAAAACACTGAAATACAGTGCCCTTATCAGAGAGAGTACTAGAGGAACTGGTGAAAAGTAAAAAATACAATTGTACTGAAAATTATGTTTAATGACAACCTATTCTATTCTATTACTGCTTTTTCATAGAACAGTTCAAGGAGCTTGAACTAGATTAGGTTGCTCAGAGCTGTGTTCAACCTGACCAAGAATGTTTCCAGGGATGGGACACCTACCTCTGTAGGCTACCTGCTTCAGTATTTCACTATCCTCATTCTAAAAAAAATTATTGTTTTAGGAATAAAATTATTGAGGCTCCTAGAAATCTCTGGGGAAAAAAAAAAAATCTTGTCTTCTTTATGTGTGTTGCCCTTACATTTTTGATAATTGCACTGATTGTCTCTTTGGAAACTTCCACAATCACCTGCACTTGCATATCCTCCCCATACCATGGCTCCAGAGCAGATGGAGATCTTCTCTTCCAATTAAGATTTTTTTTTCTTTTTGTTTTCTGTCATGGTTTTCATGCCTATGTGCAAGGTTAAGATTTTGACTGAAGGAATCGCATTCTTTGCACCTTGAAAGCAAACACACAACCAAAGACTGAACAGTTTGGAACTCTTTAGTCTGGAAAAAGAGATGACTGAGGCATATGACAAGGCTGACAAACATAAAGTAGTTTGGAGCAGGCATATAGGAATCAGCAGTTTCTTCTTATACTTAGAAGGCAGGAAAAATGAAGGTATGAGTCAAGCTCAAACTAGACAGAAAGAAATGGCTCTCCACACAGGAAGTTGGAAACATGAGGAACTCCTAGGCTAAGGACAACATGGGTGCAAGAATTCTGAAAAGATGCCAGATAGGCACCTAAAGAATATTTGCTGGAAGTTAGTCAACAAGCAAACAAGAGGGGGATCATGAAATATCTTTCATGAGGAAAGGATGGGAGACTCTTTAGGGATTCTCTCACATGCGTGCTTGCTTCTTTTAAATATTTTAACTCTTCTGGAGTGCCTGTTTGTGGTGCCTGGTTATGACTGTCAAGCTCAAATTCCCCCCTGGCACATGACATATCTTTAAATACATCCAAAACCAGGACTGGAACACAGCTGCCCTCCGTAGCAGTGTTGCATAAGGAAAACTACAGACCATTCCTACTTCTACAGAAACAGCTCTAATGGTATGAAGGCATTATGCTTGCATGAACTGATGCATCCCTCTGATTCAAACATCCCATGGTCAGTAAAATGTGAGCTCTTTGAGAAGATGCAATATTCATTTGTGACTGAAATGTGTCTCTGCATTTAGCTCCACTTATCCCTCTTCCCAGACAGAGAGGTGTTCCGGATAATTTTTTCCCCTCTTGTATATATCTTGAAATGGACACCCAAATCTTGTATTGCCTATATAGCATTATCATTGTTCTTTTGGACAAGGGCCACCACACACTTTCCAGGTAGGTCTGCCCTGCATTTGGTAGATTCATATGCCAGGTTCAAGGGCCTCAGGCTTGTAAGTTCCCGACTGTTAACTCTGTGATGTAACTACAAATCTCTTCTCTCACCCTTCTGAGTATCAGAGATCATAACAAAGACACAAACTCACAGAATTTTAAGGAGATGGCTCACAAAAAGTTTCGTTTCTTTTTTATTTTTTTTTTTCCTTTCCCCATGCCTCTAAATGGTAGAAGATACAGAAGTGGCAAAGCTTTCCTTTCTTCCCTTGTTGGCCTTTCAGAAGCACACTGTATGGAACATTAACTCGAGAGGAGCTCAGAGAGATGCTTTGCTTAAGCAGGTTCTCTTGATCCTGAACCTGGGAACATTTGAGTTAATGGGAAGTAGTTAACACTTAGGCTTGATGAAGTGGATGCAGCAGTTTATGCTGCCAGTGAAAGGGAAGCTCAAGCAATCTATGGGACAGTTACTCTCCATCAAGGTGGAATAATGTATGGGCTCAGACTGCTCAGATTTTCTCAATGGAAAGAAATAAATCTATGTTATAGTCATAGTAAAAAGAGTAAAACTTAACCAGCTTTTCATAAGCTGAAGAATTTCTTCTTGATTGAAGCAGGTATTTTGTGTAACCATTTCCTGTCAGCAGAAACACCCAGTGCACGGGATATGTGCTTTGGTAGCAGCTTGAGGAATGCTTAGCCAAGTACATGGATGCCCTCTTCCTTACACTAACACTGCCTTATCCAACTTTCAACAGGTCTCACAACCCTTATGTACCTCATTCATCAGTCTAAGACAAATAATACCAGGCCGAATTCTGAGGATCTCGTGGGGCTTAAGAGTAGTTTGTAAAAGCATGCTAGAAAAACTTTACCAAAAGACCTCTGCAGCTGCAAATTCTATTAACTCATTAGGCCATCTCTTACGCCATGAAAAGATTGAAGTGATTGCTACTATTGTTTTTTCTACTTAAAATGCAGGATGAAAAGTGAGATGTCTAAATTTGCTTGTGAATACAGGGTAAAGAAGTAATAATTTAATTCAATTTATGAAGAAAGTGGGAGATGTGTTGCCACTGAAAGAGCTGAGATCAAGTAACTCTGTGTGCCTGCTAAATAGAGTGGCTAAATTCTGTACCACAGCACAACACTATTGATTTGAAAGAATTTGTTTCAAGTGCTGCAGAAACTGCTAAATAGGCAAGGAATATACTACTGGCTCTGAAAGACATAATTTCAGCTGAGGTGTTTTTGGAGGAGCAGTGCTATGTATCAACAATGCACAAATAATGGAGAAGAGTTACAACATCTGGAGGGTTGATAGAAAAACTGAATCCTCAAATTCAGCGTGGCATAAAAGTTCCAATATAGTCACAGGTCCAAAGGAGTTTTTAAGTGACTATTAGACACATTCTTTCTTAGAGAGTTTCCCTGAATAGAATATAAAAGCAAAAGCATTTCAAAGGTGAATACTCACTGGAGGCAGGAGATTTTCTTCCAGCTGTATTACAAAGGTTTACCAAGATGATTTTATGTACATTTTGCAACTTGCATGGCAAGTGCAGGCAATTTTCTTCTGAGACGCTCTCAAGCCAGAGGATATGTGAGTAAAACAGTGATGATAGATGTGGAACTGCCACTCCTGATTCTCTTCCCTCAGGAAATCTGAGGCAATTTGCAATGAAGTTTTGAAAAAAAGCATCCCTCTAGCTTGTGTATGACAGCTTCTCTAGAATCAGCTAGATTTTTCTTTTCACAGAGGGACTGCGAATTGGTGGGGCCCAAAGGAAGGTGGATCTCACAAGATTAGAACCAAGCAGCTGCCATCTCTGAGCTGGCTCACCAATGCTTAGAAATGGGGGCCAAAAACAACTTCAGGCTATGATTTTTGGTCTTCTGATGCTGGAAAATTATTAGCCACTGACATGGTTCAAAGCATAAGATAAATTAATTCTTGTCTTTCTGTCTATAAAATCCAAAGTTCTTCCTGCCTTTTAGGCTGCTGGGAAGTAGCAGTATCTGCCAGAGATGCTGTTAATTGTGTGCTACTCTATATTTGTCTTCAAACACATATAAGATGGGAAAAAAGGCAAAAACAACTGAGATGGGAAGGAGAAACCTTCTATCAGCCTTGTCTTGCAATTCCTTTCCAATAAAAATCAGCCACACTCAGCTTGGTAAATGACTGCTTTCTAACAAAGCATTGAGCCAAACACAGAGAACTCAAGTGACCAAAGTGCTGTCTGGCTTTGGACTGAGAGACAGTAAATGTTCTTAACTTCTGTAAGAGAAAGGAAATAAACAAGCAGTCTGCACCATGCTCCCTTCTTACACAGTGGAAGAAGACAGCAGACCAGGGAAAGCCACCTTCCTGAGCATTAAGCCCACCATTTTGCTGACTGCTTTCTACATTATTTTTGTCAATCCATGCCTAAAAATCTCTGCCAGCACTGTAAGTCATTCATCTTTACTTTGTGTTCAGTATATGAGACCATCGTGTGCATTTCTTGCTTCAAGTGCTTCTGATGACTTTGAGAAGAATTTGCTTTTCCTGCTATGGAAAAGATCAATACTTAATATTCTTAGTTTGTTATTGGAGGTTGGCATATACAATGCCCCGTCTGGAGATAAATGAATGGTTTGATGACCATTTATACCCATAAAACTCTCACAAACTTTTCCAGACAGGAGAATGGGACAATGAGGAGGTGCAGGAAGGGACTGAATCATCCTCTCAAAAAAGTCTGCAAAAAGCTGGCCACCAGCTACGCATTGGATGCCCAAGACAACATCATTTTATGAGAGCACTCAATCCCAAACACCTGGAAGTGTGCAATATCCATGGTTCATTTAAAATTGTAGCTTGAATTAAGTAACAGTCAGCACTTCCATAAGACAGTGGAGTCAATATGTGTGGCCAATCCTCACTACCCAATCCAGCCTGATGAAACGTAATTAGATTGACTTCTCCCCTAAAATCACTCTCTTTGGAAGTCAGCTGTAAGAAGACTTCACTGATGCAATTTGCTGGCACTCTGTGGGGGAGCAAATATACTTTTGATGCTTTTCACTAGTACTGATTTTTTTCCTCAGTGACAAAGTACTGTCCTCTAACTTGGGTGAGCTCTAATTCTTCTTCAGTAACAATACTATAGAAAAATCAAATTCTTTAAGATCTTATTCCAGATCATCTTTTCCCCTTTTCCCCTCCTTCCTGTGTATAAAATAACTGATACTCACCCATATTCAGCTAGAGGCACAAAAACATGCATGCAGATTGGAAACAGCAAGCAGCAAGAATGGGAAGGTAATGAGTGCAGGAGTTAAGTGAAAGCAGTTGAAGCAGTGAGATTGTTTCTGATTTGGAAGATAATGATAAAGTTTTGGTAGGGCTCAAAGTCAAAAGAGGGATAGAGGAGTGGGACGGTGAATTATCCTGATGTGTGGAAATGAAGTCTATTTTAGCAAGCATGTTTTGGCAGATGGAAGGGGACAATGTGACAACGTGTGGAAATAAAGAGACTATTTTGGTCTGGTAGGCAAGACCTTGGCATGGACACAGAATTTAACAGTGAATGAGTAGGAGGCCAGAGGATGTATCAATCTGAAATTTTTGAGACTGCTCCTGCAGAGACATCAATGTCCAAGCTAAAGCATTTTCCAGCAGTTTAGCTCTTCAACTCTTTTGCATTTTGTCCTGAGCTGTTGCTGTCTGTACCTCTGAACACAATTCTGGGCAGGAAATATTCTGGCTCTGACAGCACAGCATGGATGTAACAGTATGTGCTTGTCTGTACTTGCTGTCCAAGGTAAGACTCATGTACTTGTCCTGAATGGATTTGTCTGATCAGAGTTTCTGCATTAAGTTCCCAGCAAAGGCTCTCTCAATAGAGGTTATTAGAAACAAGGCTCAGTCAAGTATGCAATTATCCAATGATTTTTGAAACAAATCCGAGAGCTGCCTCTCACTCTGAATGCTCCTTTGGCATAAAGGCTTTCTAGAACTGCGTGCAGTGATCACATGGAAACAAAGATCAGAAGAATGCTTTAATGCCGTTACAGGCAGTTAAGCAAGTCAGAAAAACAGAAAATGAAACTAAATCAACAGGGGAGCCGATGCCACACAGGCTGTGTTCCGTGCAGCCTGTGAGCCTCTTCACCTGCACACACCAAAAACGC
>VZTT01066862.1:18705-35811 GCA_013400855.1 Buphagus erythrorhynchus
CTAATACTTAACCCATGCTAGCAAATATCCCGGTGCTGCAGAGTTCATCTCAGCTCCCTAGAAAACCATCCTATTAGAAAGCTCCAGGGACTTCTACAATTCCCTCTGCTTGTTCAGGTACATTTAGTTCTTCAGCTTTGTATTATGTTAAAATAATTTGGTCAATATTTTTCTTATATTGTCTTTGTTCACAAAGCAGAAACTGGAAGGCAGTTCAATAACATGCTAAATAAACCCTAAACTTTAGTAATTCAGTTTGGTTGCATCATTTTTCTTTAAGCATATATTTAACAAGACGAACAGATGATGTCTTACTCAGCCATTTAACAGAGAACTGTGACATCCTATTGCTACCAGAGCCTCAAATGTTGTTAAAATCTCAATGCCAATGGCAGGGTCATCAGGAGGAGCTGCCCATGACCAAAACTGCCTTTTGGCAATACCCAAACAGGAATTTTGGTGATGGTGATGGTAAGAGGTGTTCAGCACATCACCAGCCTGTGATATTGTGTTACTGACAACTGGTTTTTCCAAGTGTTTGGTGAAAGCTGTGAGAAATATAAATGACTTGCAGAAGAGGCTGGTTCTATCAGCCCATTTTCCCTCTATAGTTAACACAGGGAAATCAAAGAGTATGTGAGAAAAAGCACATGAAAGATGACCTAGGGGAAGGTACCAAATAACCTGTTACTGAATATGTGCTGCCATGCACATATCCCATGGCATTGCAGCCTGGACCATCAGAGCCCAGAGCCCATATCATCAATCTCCAGGCAAGATGTGCTGAACTCATGGTTTCTGTTTCAGTTAAAGATTTACACATGTAATATGACAAAGGAAAACAAGAGCAACCTGGGATCTCTCAAGAGGTAGGGCACACACATGAAAAAAAAAAAAAAAAAAAAAAAAAAAAAAAAAAAAAAAAAAAAAGAGAAACACATGACTGTTTTCTTAAAAACTAACCAAGAAACTACTCAATGCAAGAGACAATCAGCTCAGTTTTTGCAGATTTCTTAATGGAGTAGCAGGTCATGCTCTGCAATGCCCAGAGCTCTACAAAGAAAACAGTTGCTTTTACATTTGACCCGTGGACATGCAGGAAAGAACATCAGCAGAAATGCTGCACTTCTGTTTAACAACAGAAAGCAGGAGATAGCAGAGATGATCAGCTGGTATCAGCTGCAGCCACTGCAGTGAAGCAACTTCTCTCCCCCTTTAAATAGTGCCTGTCAAATTAGTATGATTATTGGGTATTATGCTACTACAAATAACATCACATGTAACACAGGAAATCATAGAAAATTGGATAAATGGAGCTTCTCAAAGCTAAAGAAAGAAGTAATAACAGACTGTACAGACTAGGTCCTGTGTGACAAGGCAATGAAAAACAAAGCCTGAAATTAAGCATTGCCCAAACTGAAAAAATACTGCTAGGAGACTAACCTGAAAACTTTTAGCAAATTAGCATACACAATAATTTATTTAAAAATCAACTAATTATATCTGTCTGGATCAAAGCTGATCAAAAGTTTATCACTTAGGCAGTTCCATGAAAAAATTGTACTTCTGTTAAAAGCAAAGCATTTGACAAACATATAGATTGTGACAAACCCCAAACCATGCAGGATAATCAGTTTTTAAGTTACAAAGGTATTTCAGCGTTTTGATTTGTGCATTTTTCTCATGATCTCATAATTTTGCATTTGCCTTGTTGAGTTCTCCTGCAGATGTAGCTGTAACAGCTGTTCACATTCCCTGCTAAGGATGTTGTTTTACCTACACTTGCCCAAAATGTAAGCCTGTATGTTTGTGCTGTAAATAAGAACTGGACAATGGTTTTCAGCTGTGCCCAGTCACTTTCCCCACCCCAGCATTAATGCTCTCAAGAAAGACAAGAATTCACCAGGTCTAATACATCTCTCATTGCTAACAATGTTACACATAACACAGGAATATCACTTTCTGTAGCATCCTAGTAATGCCCTTAAGAAATTAATGGCTCTACATTGGCCTTTCCAGGATATTTAGCAACTGAAGAACAAAGAAGGAGTGGTTTCTTTGCACCATCCATTTCACTGCAGGATCCAGATGTGACAAAGAGCTAACCTGGGCTTGGGAGTGTGGCAGCACTCATACCAGAGTTATACATATTTCATATTTGCAAGAAGGAGTAGAATTACGTAAGTTATCTTAATGATACCATGTCCTTTTTGAATGTTTGGTTTTGCAGGATTCCTTGTAAGCTATGGAAGGAAGAGCCAACCATGAGTGATGCACTCAAATGGTATAACCAGTAGGAAAGAGAGGGAGATATGGACTGTCAATGATCCTGAAAGCCTTTCAGACTGGGCACAGTCTCACACAGCTGTGATGATAAACATCATATTCCAGCACAAAAGAGCACACCAAGAGACTGCCAGAGGTGAGTGTCATGCAGCAAAATCACAAAGCATCAAATGAATCCATGCCAGTGACCACAAAGTCTATGGCAGCCAGGCTTTCTTCAGAGAAAGAGGTGCCAGCTATTTTCTGTAATGCAATCCACTCCTAGCCAGCTTTAGAACAAGTCTGATTTTCAATCCTTCCAGTCTATTCGACTTATCACCCAAAAAGAATACAAAAAATCACAACCAGCATTTATTTTGGTGTGCTCCTCCTCCCTTGATCTCTCCCCCTCACCCCCTTCCAGAAATTGCCAGCAAAAGTGAATACTTGCAGTGTTTCTGTTCCGTAAATGGTTTCATGCTTAGCAGCAGGCACCAGAAAGGTTCAGTTCTTGCTCTGATCCTGTGTTTATACTGAGCTGGAGGTGGTTTTAAACCATCTTCCATATTTGGGGTCTACTCAAAGCAAAGTGACCTAAGGGCAATCTACTGATGCTCCATCTCCCACGTCTACAGAGAGGCCCTTTTGAGCCTTGAACAAGTAAAGAACAGCCATGATATTCTCTCTCTCTGCCTCATAAGATTTAGTGCAGAAACTCTGTCCTGCTCAGAAAGTCACAAAGTGGCCTTAGCGCCACTGACAGGCCTTGAAAACAGGAATACAGACAGGGAGAAATCCCATTTCCCTTCTCAGGCTTTTTGGATAATGGATTGAATTGCCTGAAACAGTAAAAGTCTCCCCTGAGATACATCACTAGGCTAAAGGAACACCCCGTTTCCTCGTGCTTGAAGAGGTTGTGCCAATGAGCAGCACTATGAAAGAAATGACAAATTGGGAAAAGCCTTCCTTAATGGATGCTTAAAAAAAAAAAGAAAAGAAAAAGGAAAGAGAGAGGGGCCACTTGAGGCACCTAAAGCTGTTAATAGTGACAAGACAAGAAGGGATTTCTGGTTAATCAACATCAAGGTCAGAGTCTTGTGGAATAAATTTCATATACAGTGAATAACTCACACAGAGTGATGGCATGTTTAGCATCAACTCTTGGCAAAGATTTGTTTGCTTAATGACTTTTCTCTTTTTTTTTTCAGGCCAGCAACCTTTGACTGAAGAGAGTTTGTTAAAAGAGCTAAATGTCACTGAAAATGTGCTGTTAATCCTACTCATCAACAAATGTTAACCACAAAATGATAATAAAGAGAAAAAAGAAAAGAAGTGGCTCCAATCAGGATTATGCTGGGTAAGTGCAGAGACCTGCATGACTCTGTAACAGGCAGCTCTCATACTGGTTCTCCAAATACATGTCACCAGCCCTGGTTTTGCAAAAGGCCTTTGATGTTCGTTTGTAGACGGATACACTGTACTTTTCCTTTGGCTTGTGCAAACAAAGAGAGGCATTTTGGTTTTCTCGGCAAATACTGTCAGATGTTTTATGTGTGGTAATAAAAATTAAGTAAATCTTTGATATTACAAGTCTTCCTCGCTTGAAACAAGTTTGGCTCAGCTACTGGTGGATGTAAAGAAAAAACACGTAATTTTTTTTTTCTAGATAAAGAAGTTTACAGATGTCCGTAATGTTTTGAAGATCTCAGCATTTGCTGACTTTAATGATCTCTGTGGAAGCTATTGGGAAGCAAGAATTGGGGAAATGAGCACATTAAACCAGCCTTGAGCTCTTCCCAGATTCTGACCTTTGCTGCACACATCCCTCCTAACTCTAAATCATCTCATTGATCAACGTAATTAAGTTGTGAGCAATTATTCTTCTCAAGCAAAGCTTGCTGCTCTGGTTTCATGCTGGAGGAACACTTGAGCCCTCAAAAGCTTGCCTTTTCATCCTCATTCAAGTTAAGAGCAACAAAACCTCACATCTAAGAAAAGTTACTGGTCTCCCATCAGTGCTAACCACCCTCAGGCTGTGTTGTTCTACTTTTTCCCAAGCAAAAGCACAGCATAGCTATATATGTTTGTGCAAGCTTATTTTTTTAATCAGGATTGGAGTAATTTTGAGACACCTTTACAGATCCACTAACACTTGGTTTTAGTTTTGATTTTATACTAGCTGCTGTTAACAGCAGTGAAGCAAATATAGCAATTTTTTTTCCAGAGGAGAGCAACAGCTTCTCATGTTCAGAATACGTGGGAGAAAGCTGTGCAAGGTTTGGGAACCTCATGGAGCATTGCCACTGAGGTGGAATGGAAGGTATGAAGCTCCAGATTCCTCTTTCTGAAGCTCTCAGATCTTCCACTGCTTCTTCCTGGAAAGCCTACAAAATAGTTCCTGGTTTTACAAGGAACCCTGCACAAGGTGTAACAGACTTTCTACACTATCATTTCAAAGGTATTGCTTCTGATCTCATGAAAGCATGAAAAAGATCATTTTTTAAACCTTCCTGTTGTGGCTCAAATCAAGCAGGGATTTCAGTTGTGTGCCTGTAGGTGGTTTTGGGCATTTTCCACAAGCATCTATCATTACTATATAACTATAGCTAGCACTATTTGAAATGAATTATATCTAAGACTCCAGCAACACGATCTGGAAAGGCTGTGACCCCCAGTAATTCTGTATGTTCTAAAATTGCTTCTTAGAGTTTCATCATTCATGAAACCATACAAAATTCTTCAAAATATAATACATGACCTCACTCATCACCACTGTATCATCTCCTCTTACTTAGTAAAACTACATATATATGTGTATATGACCCTAAATGTACTTTTTCAGAGGATCACACACTCATCTATATTGTTTTGCATTTAAATATATATTGCTTTTAAATTCTTAAAGTAGATGTGACAGAGGATCTCTGCTAGCAGAGAAATTAGATTGTGAAGTCAAGTGAGAAAGCCAGAAAATACAAAACCATTAAAATCACATATTCTATTCAAGGAGGGCAGAGTTTCATCTTCTCTTTTCCAGTATTAACTCAGGGCAACTCTACTTCAGCTGATGAAGCTTAAGGAGTTAAAAAACAAAGCAGGCAGAACAACATGTCTCTCCTTCCTAGAAACTAAGAGTCAACCTTTTAAAGCATAAGTTTCTCTTTTCAGTGGTTTTGAGCATTTGTAGGTCTCTTGAATCCAGACAGCCAAAGGTTAATAGTCATGATTACTTTAAAAAAAATATGTTTAAAGTAGGCTAAATCCTCCTTTCATCAACTTGAGATGTGCTTAGTACTCCTGATTCCTGCAGAAATTCGTGGCAGCTCCAAGGTAACTATCACCATCTCACTTCTTTACTCAGCTACCTATTCAGAGAGGCACTCTCCAGTTTATTCTACAACTTCGTATTTTTCCCAAGAGTTCCAAAGTAGAAAAGGACATGTGGAATCTGCACATCACATTAGTTGTGCTTACAACGAGATCCCTCAATACTATCAGATATTCATAAGGCACATTTCTTTTCTACAGATTAAATTAAATTAAATTCTTTCATGTGTTCCCCATGTGTTTCACAAAAATATCCAGCCATATTTTGGTATGCATCACAAAAAAGCTAAACTGAGGGAAAGATGAAAACTTCTCCTCCCCTCTTTAGAGACATAATTAAGGACTTATTTTTTATGTTGCAATTCTTTAAGCAGAAGAATTAAGCTAAATCCTTTGTACCTTGACAGAAACACCAAACACAAAGTTCTCAGTTAACCCTGTATGGATGAATAAAGCAGGGTGGGCTTTATCACCACACGCTGCTCAACAGGAATAAAGCAGATTGTTCTCCCTGTTTATCCACCCTCTCTCATCAGATGCCAGGAAATACTGAAAGAAGGAGCAGCTATGCTTGTCATAAGCTCTAAGCAAGCAATTATGCAAGCTAATTTTTGCATGTATCAGACTGTTATTCCTGTAGCTACTGAAACCTACACACAGGCAAATCTCACAGGTATTTTGTTTCCCGTGCCTTTCATGCTGCTGCCAGTGTTGCTCAGATGACATTGCAGAAACTCAGGATAATTGGTGGGCAACTTCATATTTGATACTTGGGATCATAGTCACTATATGACAAAGCTGGGCCCCTCCACATCAGAGTTAGAAAGTTATTTGCAGCTCACTGCAGCACCAAGACTCAAAGGGCTGTGCTGTCCTGCTCTCGCCACCCTTCATATCATTAAATCAAACATTCACGTAAGGTATTTAGGACCTGCTTGACAGATTGCAAAGGTAGATGTTTTTTTTGGCTCTCCCAACAGAGCTGAGCCCTGAAGTGAAGCCAAGACCTGTAATCGTTTGCCTTGGTTGAAACAAAAATAAACATACCCTGTACTGTATGCACTTCTGAGGTAATTACTGCCATTAGATCACAGCCTGGAAATGAATTTTAAACCATGCAAAGAGACTGAATACAAAAAACCCCTATGTTAAAATCATGTTAAATGTCCAGTTATAGTAAGTCAAAGCAAGGAGGGCTCAACTGAAAGAAGGAACTTTAGCTCCAGCCCACCTTGTCAGATCAGCCACTGCAACCCACGTGGTGAAGTTAAACTATCTCTTGGTAGGGGCTGACCCACAGGCCTGGCAGGAATGGGGTAGGAATCCCATTTGAGGTACTATTGCCTCTAGCAAAATAGACATTGTGCTCCTTAGGCACTGCTTAAGGGGTGTGTTACATCTACTATGTCTTTGCCTCTCTGTATTCTTTAATTTCTCCCTGACTGCCTGTCTCCACTGCCACACAGGCACTTACCAGCTGAGCATCATTCAGTCCAACCTCATTTCACCCAGTTAACTCCTCCCAGACCTCAACAGTCTAAAAAGGGAGACTTTCATTTCTTTGTAAGGATCACTGGGAAAGTGAATATACCAAGAAGGCGAGTTGATTCCAGGTTCTCAGGCAGCTTGGTAGCTCAGCACAGCAGCTTTCCTGGAACGTCACATCACCTCCCCATTTCAATCCACTTTCACTCTTCACAGTTGCCAAAGAGACAAAAGCCACCCTTTCAAACAAAAGCACTCTTTCAAATGCTTTAGGTCAGAATATCCCCAGGAGATCATGAGAGCTTTAGACCCTGACTGCCCCAGGAGGGAGCTGTCCTGCCTCAGGACTTCCCTCTGAGTCCCCCACTGACCACATCTCGGACTGGTGCAGAGCTCAGCATTTCCCACCAGCAGCATCACATACAGCCCTGGCTCCTCCAGCTCACTTCTGTAACAACTCTCTCCTAGAGCTGGATTTATTAATTGTCGCACCATTCCAGCCTTTAAAGGTATTAAAGAAATGCTCCCAGCTTGGCTGACAAAAACACTCTGTGTGGCAGTGCTGGTGAGACTGGGACACTGTTAGGTGTGTTTGCCTTTTCCTTGACCTTGCTGTTATTGTGAAGCCATCAGAGGCTGCTGCTCAGAGTGGCTTCAAGGTCCTTTGTTAGACTTACTGCCATTGACTCGCTGACAACACCACCACGTCTTTAACTTCTGATTCAGAAAACAGTCATTCAAATAAAGGATACACTGACAGCCCATTAACTACAGCAAAGATTGTTGTTGTTGCTACAGTTTCAGAGAGACCTATTTAAAAATAGATTAGGGTCTTGGAAACCACTCAGCTTATTCTGCCTTTTTTCCCCTCTTCTCTGCAAGACAAGTTACCAAACCAATCCTGGCATTTGCTTCCTCTCTGATCTAGTTACAACTTCATTATAGCAATATTGGCCAGCAGCAAGTAACTTATTAAATAAATGCCCTTTAAGTGCTTCTACCTGGATAGTTGTTTCAGATAGCAGAGAGATAGAGGGAAGGAAGGGCCTGGCTTGGCTCTGCCCATTTTCCACCTTCCCTTGTAGTAGCAGGGCCAGGAGGCCATTCCAGCTCTTCAGGCACGGGTGAGCAGCATCTCCCAGTGCTGCAACCAGAGGAGAAATGATGCAGCCCTTTCAAGGCAACATTGGCCTTTACAACAGTCTTTAAAAAAATCTTCACTCTAATCATCCAGCTTTTGTTCTGGGCACTCTGGCAAATGTAACTTTGGAGGAAATGTATTTATTTGTATGTATTTATTTACGTTCTCAACAAAAAACAGCTTTCAATCTCCACAAATAATTTTTCAACAAAAATTATTTTGCTATATTTTTACCCCCTGCAAAGTTGACAATGTCATCCAAGAAGCCACTGGCATTCCCTACCAAGAGACAAGAGCCCTGCCTGCAGAAGGAAGAGAGCAAAAGGCACAGGACAGACAGCTTGATGGAGTGTGCCACTACAAGGGTGGTGCTGCCTTAGTGGTGAACAGCATAGATACTTCTTTTAGAAAAACTAGAAAAAAATCACAACCTTCTGAAAGAAATGTTTTGCTTTAGGTGCTTAAAATAAACAAGATCTGCCATAACCACTAGAGGTTTCTAGGCACAGCTGCCTCTTGATCTCATGTCTTCATGTGGTTCCAACAGCATTTAAAGAATAGCTAAACATTTAATGAACTTACAAAAGAGTGATTAGGACTTTCACAAAACACCAAGAGACAAAATACTTGTTAGCATCATTAACCACACCAATCACCACCAACATCCTTTCCCCCCACTCTTGCTGTGGGAAGCCACCACCACCAGAACTGAATTGTCCAACACAAAGTTTGCAGTAAGCAGGTGACTGTTTCTGGCTATTTCACAATGAGGTGGACAGAGATGACTCAGCTAAATGGGATTTGTTTGTTTGTTTGAATGAGGTGTTTTATTGTATCAGTTCTTTTTAAACTTTGAGGGGTAGAGAAGCTTAACAAAGGGATTTGAAACCAAATCTTGTGTATGTAAGTGTGTATGCATAAGTATACTCAAAATCTGACATATACACATTTATGTTTACCATTTCTTCAGTACTGTTTGACGTGAACAAATGCTTAAATTCAAACACAGTATGAGGTGAATGCTCAAAGTTCATGACACACATCTTAAACTACCAGAACTTGTGAACATCCACAGGCCAGGTCAATTAGCATGCTGCTCATGGTGTTGCAGAAGATCCCATCTTGGTTTCTCATTAGTACATATTTCTCTGCCCAAGATCACAAATCTTAAACATAGAGTCATCCAAAGCAGAACACTTGCATCTGTCATTAGGTCTGTGAGATATGAAATTTATTAAATCCATGAGCCCTGCCCCTTTTCTTTCCTCTAAAAATTCAAAAGTGCAATAAAAAACTTCAGGGTTTTTTATATTTTATAAGGATCATTTGAGGTAGTCTTGCATTAACTTTGATGTTTGCCTCCTTCAATGATGTAATATACTGAACATCTACTTCCTGGACCAAGAATTTTGCAAAGATCACTGTATTATGACAAGAATGTTTACTTGCCATCTAACCTCACTTTAAACCAAACATACAGTGAGGTTTTTCCCCTTACAAAGAGAAATTGTTAAACAACCTTTTCCACAGGCCTATAATCAACCCTTTAAATCAAACATGAATAACAGACTTTCATTTATCAATTGGTCCACTGTTTTTTGGTGGGGTTTTTTTCCCTTCACTTTTTTGGGTACAGCAGATAAAAGACCCAGTTGTACTATCATAGCCCATTGCTTTGTAACCAAACTCTGCATGGGAGAAACATTCCTCTTTTTTTGTGATGGGGAAAGAAGGAATAGAAAGAGGGAAAGTTAAGGTTTTTTTCTCCCTTGCTTTCCTCTTTGGCTTAAGCTTTGTTACTGTCATCATTTTGAGGCTTTGGGAGGACAGTAACTGGAGGTTGTTGTTCCTATAAAAATCTTTGAAAGCCATTGTGTAGGTGGGTCAAAGAGACACCAAATTAAAAACTAACAGCTTTTGAATTTCAGCAGCCAAAGTTAATGTTGACTAAGAATCAAAAAAAGAAGGGGGAGGAGGTAGAAAAAAAAAGTGGCCCTATGGAAAGCAAGGGCCAGCTGAGAGATCTAGAGGACGGCAGGCTCTGAAGGGGCAAAGCTGCTCCTTTTGATGTGGGAGGTCTGCAAGTAACCTACTGGGACACTCCCTGGGCTATCTCATTAACCATGTCACCAAAGCCCCCCAAGGTCCAGAGAATCATAACATTATCTCTGACATTACCACACAGATACAAGGTTCCTTAGGCAGTCTATAAACATGCCTGTACTAACCAATTCATCGTGGTTTGACACCCCTGCAAGAGCTGGATGCCCTTTAGTGAGCCACATGAATTGCCCCAGTCATTCATCAAAGTTTCGCAGAGTGCATTTCACACAGCATTAAATTTAATTAAAGCAACATTGACTGCATTGTAATCCTCTGGAGGCTCTTTGTCAGAAGGAGCTGGAACACTTTCTACTTAAACATCTATTGTTTAGGTGGGATTTTTTTTTCCTCTTCCGTTGTCTGAACCCAACTGATTTGCTGCCTCTCCCTGTTTTTTATTTAAAAACTCATGTCATGAAAAAGTTCTGTCATGCAGACAGAAAGCCCAGCCTGACACAGCAAACAGCTCAGCTCCTATGCACTTGTCTGCCAATGCTGGAGAATATGGAATATTGCTCTAAAACTGACAGACATGTGGAAGAACAACCCTTGACACACACAGATGAAGACTAGCAGCAGAAGGGATGTGTGCAGTTAAAGCCACCTGTTTGTCAGCACACATTGCCTGTGCACTTCCTCCTGCTTTGGTGCACCAGCCAGGGGCCACTGTCACCCTCCCTTGGTGCTGGAATGAACGGTGCCTCCAGATGCACCAAGCACTCTGCAGCCCAGACCGCCTTTGCCAAGAGCAGAGGTTGCACCAGACCCCACGCCAGTGCAGGGCTCTAGCAGCGTGCATTCTTCTCGGTGGAGGAAGCACCAGGCAGAACCCAAATCTTTAAGTCTCTCTTCTGCTAGGTCTGCTCACCCACACTGGAATCCCACTGGTTTCATTTACCTTCTATTTTGCTGGCCCCTTTTAGATCAGCGTGAAAAGACAAGCTTTTTTACCCAACCTAGTTGTCTCTTGGTCCTTTTTGCTGGACACCAGCACTGTAAAAGCCCTCCTCTTCTGTTTGATGTTAGTCTGGGAGAAGACACACCACACCATTCTCAGAAACATAAAGACTATTCCAACACTGCACTACAGTGAGAACAGATGGAAGCACAGTTTTGCCCAAGTGAAGATAGTTGCTGCACTCACTTTTCCTCCTTGTGATCAGGAGCAGTTTTTGACAGCTCTTTCTCTGCATGCAGTAGGCAGAGTGAGATCACATACTTTCATGAACACAGGTGAAAAAAGTTCTTTGCTGTAACAAATGCAAACTGCAGAATAGACTAAGGAAAAAAATCTATCTACAATAAGATATGGTGGCTAAAACACTGATTTTTGCTACCCTACTGTGTCCTCACTCCTCTATAATTTAGTTTACTTCTGTGTAGTGGCAATGTTCCATTTTTTATCTTACCAAATCATTTGGGATCGCAAAGACAACTTCTCAGTCTATCTGCTATGGATGTATGGAGTAGCACCCTCCTTGCTTTATTCTCCAGCATGTAATCCTGAAAAATCAACCTCATTGTTATTACTGCAGTGGCCTGGAAGCTTCAGATCTTTCTATTTATTTGTGGTTTTGATGAGGAGAGTCGAGTAGAAGGCACTCACATGGCCATCATTCATGGTTATTAGCAAAGGATAAAAAAAAAAAAAAAGAAAAAAAAAGGAAAGTATAGTTTTGTATTTCTGCAAAGAAAAGCAACTAAGCAATTCTGCCCAAAAATGGACCTGCTTAGGCCTCGAGGTTTCAAAGGACCTAACAGGGGGGTCTTGGGAGAAATTCTGTGTTATGCTCAGCCAAGATCAATGTTATTGTTTATCTCAGAGAAGTATTTATTTCCAGTTCTCAGTACTTCTCATGGCTCCTCATGTGAGATCCTCTGCTGTCATGCCGTCATGGAAATGGTTCCATAAAATAACGGGAGGTGCTGAAGAATCAGATCATTTTCTTCACAGGATGCACCCATCTATGCCACAGACTCAGTGCACCACAATGCCTACCAGCTCAGAACGTTTCTTATTGCTTGCCAGGTCTGAGATTTAAGAAAAGACCCCAAAAGAGTTTCAAGCCTCAGGGCACAGCCCTCACCCAGGTAAAAGTATATTTACAGCTAAGCAGAAGTGATAAGAATCCAAAATTGCTTTTTCAAAGCTGCAGGCTGAGAGCTTATGCAAGTCCTCAGCTGATGAGAACTGAAGAAGCTTTACAGAAGGGATGGAGAATTGGCAACTGGCAGCTCTGGAAGAAAGAGCTTCTGCTTTTTATCTCCTTATAACTCTGCCCTAGAGCTAAAGGAAGGAGAGAAATTTATGTAACCAGATTAATCCAAGCAACCCAGCCTCACTACGATGCAAACACCACTTTCCCATTCTTCATACACATTCACTACCTGAGAAGAGAACCTTGCTAATGCAAAAAACTAAATTCCTTCCAGAAAACCTCAACACTCAAACTCAAGAATTTTTGCCTAAGAGAAAAACACAGCTGAGGAAAAAACAAATAGCCTCTATTCTTTAACAGCTTTCCCAGGAATTTTGCCTCGTGCTGTTTGAGCAGAGCAGAAATAAAGGTCCAAGTCCTCCATGTCTCACGCACACAGAGGCCATCAGATAGCTGTTAATGCTGCTCTGGGGTGCTGCCATCTGCAGAGTGCTGCATTCGTTATGCATGGCACGCTGATTTTACTACTGTAATTGCACACATATTCACACCCCCCATCACAGCCTCGACGGTAAAACTTGTGCATAACATTATACTTTAGACGACCTCCTGCTGACTTAGAAAGAAAAACTCTAACTTTATTCTACTCTCCCTTGGTATTTACTTCAGTTTCCCTTTCAAGCTTCTCAAACACACAATAAGCTTTTGATTATCAGGGTTTTAAGTGCTCCACTGGACACCCAGTGTGTATTTATGAATGGAATTAATAAAGAAGCAATCTGACTCCATCAAGGGAGCGTTTTCAGCTACTCTTAAGCGTCACTGAGCAACACAAGTAGAAATTGAGACGAGCTAGAGGCCTCCAGTCTTCATTTTTAACATTTATTTAGTCACACCCAGTAAAAGTCTTAGAAATTAACATTTGTCATATTGAGATCTCTGTACAGCCAATTCATTTAATGAACTGAAAAATATATTAGGGGCAGCATACGCAAGCAATCCAAACTATAAAACTACTTGGGTTGCTAAAGTAAGGCAGTAATATTACCACTCTTTAAGACAAATCATTTTGGTTTAGGTTTTCTCCCTCCTCCACACAGATTTTTCAAGTCAGGTTTTCATGCTTTTTTGTCAGTGAATTCTCATAGAAGTTCTTAAAGTCCAGATTGCAGATTCCTTATAAATAAATCATGAACTCAAATGAGTTGTCCCGAGTAAAAAGAAAGGAAGAAGGTGTGTTAAACCTTGCCTTGACAACTTGCACTATTGTCTTTAACATTAAGGTCAAGTATTTTGTCCTTAACGTTATATATTCAATGCTCATGAAGGTTTCAATGAGTGTATTTATAAACATATCTGAAATTAAGCTAGTTCTGTTGTAAGACACTGTCTACAGTCCCAAGAGCAGCAGCCTAACCTCTGCTGAATTAAGTTTTTCTGATGCACCAGAAATCAGGAAAAAAAAAAAAAAGAAAAACAAAAAGGAGGTTGGGACATTTCAGGTACAACAGGAAGCAAGAACTAGTTTAAATCTCTCTGAAGAAAAACACTGAAAAGAAAGATTTCTCAGTATAGATAAGGAGGAGTATATGAGCCTTCCAAGGGCTTAGATACTGCCACAGGGTGGGGTACAGGTGAGCCACACTCTGTTAGGTAACAGCTACCAGTGGAAGCAAAAGCAGGGGAGGTACAACAAACCTTCAGCTGCTGCTTCACAACATCAAAATTCATCATGTTTTTAACCAAAATCCCTTTTGTTATCACTTTATAGGTGAGGCCATCTCTGCAAGAAGTGGTGATCATTTTTACATCTGTCAGTGTGAAAGCACCAGCATCCTTTGAGAGATTCAGCTCAAAAACTTTTAATATTTCTCTGCATTAATTCTGATGTCACAGCTAGATAATAATTGTGTCTTAGGAATGATGACCCAAAATATGATGTGGGAAAGACTAATACAACACTTTGATGGCATTTTGAAGTATGTATTTATATGTGTATCTTTAATGCTCAAACCAAAGAGGGTATTCTCCCACATGAGAACCAAACTGAGGCCATCCCCAACTTTTTGCACCTGGGGAAGCCCCACTCAATTTGCTAAGCATACCTTACCTGGAGGAGGAAATTGTGTGTCCTGCCAGTGTGTCCTGTGCAAGAAACCCCTGATAACACACAAGGATGGTCTCCCTGACAAATCCCCCACGCTGTGCAGCCACAGCAACACGGCCACCTCCTGCCTCATTGTGAATGCCCAGACAAGGCAAACAAGACGACTCATGGCTATTCAGGCAAATTTGGGCCACCATGATGGGAAAGGTGCAGAGGGAAAACATCATGACCCGAGCCCTTTTGAAACAACCTGACAGTTGATAGATGAGCATCCATAAAATGACAAAGGATCCCTGTGTTAAGCCCCTTGCTACCAACGTCTTCTCCCTGGGAAACTAATTACCCGGCACTGTCAGTGAAAATATTATTTTTCCGGTAATTATTTTCCCTTTTCAGTGACAAAATGACCACGAAAAGCCACCTCACCTCTAATTTTTTGCCATACTCAAATTAAAAACAACAGGCAATACTGTTCATGTGATTTTATCTCATTGAGCTCCTTAAATCCGTGGAAATAAGTAACACTAAGTAAATTCTAAATCACCAGGAACGTGTTTTTATGATGCTGATTTCCAATTGCTGTTTGCTATGTGGGCACTGTGAAAGGCAGCGGAGTTTACCTCCAGGCT
Organism: Buphagus erythrorhynchus; assembly: GCA_013400855.1. Taxonomy (NCBI): domain Eukaryota; kingdom Metazoa; phylum Chordata; class Aves; order Passeriformes; family Sturnidae; genus Buphagus; species Buphagus erythrorhynchus. Next base: position 33,922 of record VZTT01066862.1, read on the forward strand.
GCCGTAGCAGTAGCGAGAGAGGGGTAACAGTTGTTGGATGGAAGTTGCTAAAGGCAAAGTGTTACCTATCGAAATGTGTTTTTAACAAATATTGGGTGGTGCAGTCTTCTACCTCAGGTTCTGGGTTCCATTCCCTTTGGTGAAACTTACAATGTAAATGTCTTTACAATGCACATGTGTAAAAAAGCAGAGATGGTGTAATCCAGCCCACGGGTGTAGTCGATTCCAACACTTGGAAGACTCAAGACCCAAAACCATTACAAGATTTTAAGTGTTACTCGACTTGTATATATGATCTAATTTACATGCTGCAAGATTTACAGATCTTGAAAGCTGCAAAAAGTATTTTTAGGGCACAGGGAGTAAAATTCAGGTGGATTGTTTCTGTTTTGTTTTCTTCTTTTGTTCCAAACCATTACAGAGTCTGTCATATTCTTTAAATCTATAGAAATAAGTAACACTAATTCTGAAACTTAAGCCTCAGACCACTTTTTAGAAGAAAAGAAAGGGGTTTTTTTTCTACAGAAGAAAACTATTTATTTGGTTACTCAAAATTGTCTGCTCAACTTGAAGTTTTAGTGCTACTCGTCAGGTTATTACTGGTTTAATATAATAATCCAGCATCTAACTACAAAGGCATATGGGCAAAAGTTTCCTAATTGAATTGAAAGTCCATTAGGCATTAGCTGTCAAAAAATAAAAAAGAAAAAGAGGGAGAAACAAGGTGTCCCTCAGCTAAGTGTAAAGAGGGAATATAAACTGTCATGGACTGACTCAACCTGCGAGTGTTATCCAGAGCTGGGAACTCTGAGGAGCCAAGCAGGTAGAACAGGAAAACTGGAGTGATTGGCCAAACCAGAGAGAAAGTGCTGCTGAGACAAGGAGCATCTTTTACCTGCTGACCCAGTCACTGTGGTCTCCAGTCGACAAAATTAACTATTACTCCAACTAATAACTGATAAACCCTGTTGCAAAACTTGCTTTGATATTAAAATACACGCACAGGGCTATTTGAAGAGGCAATTAAATTACCAGAGTCAGCCAGAAATTCAGTGTTGTTAACAACAGCCAAGGTCAGAGGGAGCCTTCTGAACGAGTTCAATTCAAAATTCAGTTCTCTCAAACAGTGGGACTGAAGTTTTCATGTTGTTAGCATAATATGACAGTCTGGAATCTCCCAGTCACTGCATTTCATGTTCAAGTTGTTGTCAGCTTCCCCTGGGTAACATTATCATCTCCAGTAAATATTTTCACATGATCTATTAAAGACAAAAGCCTCTGTTTCCCTGTATAATTTCTTCTACGTTGCAGAGCACATTGAAAAATCACCATTCTTACCACCTCTGGGAAAAAGCCTTATTTCTTGCTAGAGCTTCTTTCAGCAGGGAACAATAAGCAAGAAAAAGAGAAAAGCTTTTCTGTTCATGTCATTCTGAGCCATCTTTGCATGAGTCAGGATGTAAAGTAACTCAAATAGTAAATGTCACAGCTGTGCACCACAGCAAGTGAAATAATCAGCTCTGATATTGTTTGGAGAGACTTATTTTTAGTGGAAGAAATATCAGCTTTTCAAGTTTCTTATGAAATGCTATTACTCAAGTATAAGGATCAACTCTGTGTTGATTACGAAAAGTTAAAAATGAAACAAGAAATGCTCATTTGAAACATCTCACCCATAAAAGTAAACTTGGGAAAAAGACAAGTAACTTAAGCAAATATGCAATATAGTATCTGTAAGAACATTCAACCTGTTTAGACAGTCAAACCAAATCCGCATCAAATCAGTTTAATTTGTTCTTCACTTCTCCAGCTACAGCTTTTCCTTAGGAGGAAACTTCAGTGGTCTCTAACCTCATGCTACAGCCCTGCTCACCAAGACATCACACCTGC
>VZTT01066862.1:38342-48849 GCA_013400855.1 Buphagus erythrorhynchus
ATAAATAAAACTGGGAAGTTTTTTGTTGTGTTGTTTTTTGTTTGGGTTTGCTGGGTTTTTTACACTAAAGATTCTAATACACAAGTCCTTAGACTAAAATCCACATTCTAAAACAAAACCAAAGCAAACAACTCAATCTGTGCAAATTTTGTTGAATGAAACATTAAGTCAAAATTAGTTCTGAAGTTTAACTCCCTTGAATGACAGGTGATGGAAAGAACCCTCTCTGAGTTTACAGCCCTTATAAAGTCACATTTCAGAGATCAGAACAAACAGGAAAAAAAAAAGAAGTACAGAATGAATTGGTGGTGGTCCTGAAGAAGCTATTTCTGTGCTCTCTGCTATTGCAAACTCCAGAAAGCAAGTGGAGTTCACAGCATCTATGAATGGAATACTTCTCTTTTTGTAGCTGCTGCAATCCCCACAGAGACAGACAGAGATTATATTACAAAGGGCAGTGAACTCCTGTAGTAATTGCTCTTACAAACTCAACACAGAGTGCATAATGCTGATGAACTGGTGCCCTCTGAAAGTCACACTCTTAATTCCAATATTATTTAGTAAATGTTAACTATATCCGAGTGGTAGAAATCTTTCAGTGCAAATCATAAAATTATAGCAGCTATTTAAGACCTCAAATGTATAGTCTCTGGCCTTTCTTCCATAAAACACATTTCTATATATTTTAGACACTCTTAAAAATTTCTGGGTCCATTTCATCTTCTTTTTATGTCCCATGATCTAAAACTTAGGTTCTGCTCTTGTTTCATGAATAGACATCACCTACCCAGAATATTTAAGTTGCACATTCATAGTATCACTGGCTCTTAAGAGACCCAAGTGGGACCCTGAAGACAAGTCCTGGTATGCAGGTAATGAAGGGGGTAGTGGTTTTCAAATATAATCTCTTTAAATGGAGAAACCAACACTTCATTACCCAGGCAATAAACTGTTTGTCTTTACTCATTAACAGCCTTCCCCAATGGTAACTCAGCTCCCCAGCCTCTCTATATAAGTATTCCCAGAAACTGAATGAGTGTGAATGCATTTATACACATTGTGGATTCCTCCCTGTCCAGCATGAATTTTTGCGACATTAGAAGTGTTAGTCCCTTTGTGCAAAAGTCAGGTGTGCCCACCCCATTGCTGACACAAAAGCACATGGAAAAAATGAACTGGAACCCTAAAATCCAACTGGTGTGAGTGAGAGACAATGAAGATGTCCTGTGAGCATCTGAGCCTCCAATCAAACACCTCAAGCTTTTCAGGCACCCAGATGAAAGCTGTTTCCATCATTGGAACCCCTCATTTAACATCACCTTTTTTGTTGCATTTAACCTGCTAAACACTTTACTGTGTCTTGTACTTCAGCACTTCCAAGTGGAGCTATGGTTCATTTTAAGCATTATTAGAAGAACTAAGACAACAGCTGTTATGACTTCCTGCTCTTTTCCAAAGGCCACCTTGTTGCTAACTGAAGTTTTGAATTCCTTACAGGTCAAATTCTGCAAACAAGCATTCCATCATTTCCACTGCAACAATACTGGAACTGGAGTTTTATACAGAAAACCCACATTTCTCTGTCTCTGAGAGCACAAAAAATACTGTTTCTCCTGGTTAGAATATAGGAACAGATGTACTGCATCAGACCCCAAGTCACATTGCATCCAGCACCCTGCCTTCCACAGCAGCCAATGGCACAAAATTAAAGGAAGAGTAAAGAACACAGAAGTGTTGAATTACTTTGCACACACACAGGCATCAACGATCTGGGTCTTGAAAACTTCCTAAAACAGGGGTTACTATACTGTTCTTAAAAGCTCTGCAAAAATACGCCTTTTTAGACTTTGTTAGTCTAAACACTTTGATATATTCATTGTTTTACATCCACTGAAATAAGTAGAGATGAGTTCAAAGAGGTAAGCATGCATAACTTTTTCTTAATTTAAAATAAAAAAACTCACATCCACCAAAATCTTACTATCAGTTCATCTTCCTCAGGTGACATGGTAAACACATCTTCTCTCTTTGCCTTCCTCACCCCAGTCTGCTCTCTACACATCTCTCTGATAAACCCCTCTAAATAATGGGACAAAACCTGTGTACTTTGATTTACAAAGAGGGAAAAGAAATTTAAAAACAACAACAACGACATCAAAAAAAAAAAAAAACAGGAAAAAAATTCTTCTTTGCTTTACCAGGTTGCTCCCCATATAATATCCTCTGAAGGAAGGCTGCATATTCATTTTACATAGAATCATTTGAACAGATTGAGCTGTGGGACAGGGATCTGGATCTAGGACAAGGTGTAGATTTGGGTTTTTTTGTTTGCTTTCTTTATAAGACAAAGGTAAATGGGGAGACAAGACTTTCCTTCTATTAGGAGAGCTGAGAAAGAAAATCCTTGGGTATTAGGTAATTCATCTCAGGGTTGTCCACCATCATTTTCCCTCTCTAGACCTCACAAGAAAAAAGGCATCTTAGAGCAAAAGAGAAATGCTGGTGGATGTCAAACATTTAGAGGAGAAGATCACAGGCTGCAGTGGAGATGGCAGGGCTGTGAGCAATGCCAAGAGCAAGTGATGCATAAAATCATTAAATGTGAAGGGCCGGGCAACAGTGCCTAGACTTATCTGGAAGTTTAATCAGAGAGAAGAATTGCAAAAGAAAAGAATAGAGATGGCTGAAAGCTGCAAAGTTATGTGTTTGACCTTTTTATAACAAACTCCCCGTTCTCCCCCCAGACACAGAGAGGGGAAAAAAGAACAAAAGAAAAGAAGGGCCAGGTAATCTCAGTGCATTCTTGTGCTCATTATCAAATGAGTATGCACTTATTTGTAGCTGTCTTTCTTGGGATGCAATTTTGACTAGGGCACAGGCTCACAGCTGTTTACTCCACACTGTCTCCACTAAGGGAGACCAGCTTTCAATTTTTAGCTCATAGAAGATGTAGATAGCTTGCCAGAAATGTTTGGACTGAACAACACATCTGTGAGTCACTACATCACCGGGCAGGCTTTAGATATCAAATTCTGCAATGAGACTGAGTGATTTCATGCTGCAGCACCTGTCTGTCAGGCAGACTGTATCTCTTCCCCCCACAGTCAGGAGCTACTCTAGGTGACTGAATCTCACCAAATCCTTTAGAAAAATACAGTGGGTTCTCAATGGAGCCTGTGAAGGACACCACGTCACCCTTGGAAAGGTATAAAAACCTGTCTATCTCTCAGCTCTACCAAGCTCCCTGTGGCCACACTGGGAAATAAATGACAAATGAGCTTTGTCATTCTGATCTTTGAATGCCACCTTCCAGAGAGCCAGTCCCACTCAAAAGAAAGAGTTGGAGGCCATCAAGGCCAAGTGGGACACGATATAGCACAGCTTGGCTGTTTTTTCTTTTCCACATAGAGGACATGGCCTGAGACAGTGGCTTAAAATGGTTGCTGTTGAAATTAATAAGCGTTCTGCTCGTCCTTCCTTATTAATTCAATCAGTTATTTACTTCTGTGCTCCACACACTTTACAGCTTGTCTTAATCTTTTCCTGTTGAAAGAACCAGCCTTATAAAACTGCAGGAAATATGCTCGTGCAATGGTGCAACAGAGTTTAAAGGAAAAAAAGTACCCTGCAGGTCACCTCCTGGTCAACAAGTCTTCCTGAACATAAAGTTGTAGAAAAACAGCTGACAAGCTGAAATTAAACCCTCTGATGTGGGATGTCTAAATATCCCTTTAAATGCTAATATTTGTCCAGACAGTCTGTTTCTCCAGCACTCTGTTGGCTATGGATCTTACTGATAGAGACACTGAAAGAGCACTGCCCATGTTGAGCTCCAAATCACAGAGACTGCCACCACTGCAGCATAGTGAAAGTTGCTTTCCCAAAATCCAGCACTGCATTGGATAGTGACCACCTAGCACCTCAGTAAAAAGGGCTTTCTTTACCTTGTAGACCCAGAGCCCTAACAGCTGGACAAAAAGATCAGATTCTAGGAAGAGGATGAGGCTTCTAAGACAGGGAAAACAGGGAAAAAAATTAATTTCTTACTCATAAATAGGCATCCAAGTACAAGAGTAGATTAATGAGAGTCACAGGAGTAAGGTGGAAAACATGCCCGGCTTGTAAAGGAATTTGCAGTGGTGTGTTCCTCCTAATCTTTCACAGAAATGTGAGGGGATGCACAAATTGTGAAGTGTCCACAGGCTCTTTGTCAAGTGGCATTTTCATATCAATGGCCTTTGAAAAGCCTTCCATAAACCCAGGGATAAACACAAAGGGCTTAATCCCTCTTGCTTCCCGCAGCGTTTACACAACTGGTTGATATGCAGCCGGGAGTATTTTGAAGGGACCTGATTTTCAGTGAAAGAAGAGTTAAAATTCGGAGGCTAATAAAACTGAGTAAATCAACTGAGACTTCTGGGGGAGGAGGGGTGTTTATTAATATTTTGAGGGATCTTATGATACTACCACCCTAAGGGATACTCTATAAGGGCATGTTTGTGAATGCTAGGGTTAAGTTAGACCTGTGACTCAATTTCTCCCCTTTTTTTTTTTTTTAGGCTAAATAACTGTTTGACCTCTTTTCACCAGCCATGCTTTACTCATTCTTTTGGAGTCCACACTGCAAATCTAGTCCATCTAGACTAAAAGCACGGTTCTTTTCTCCCTTTTACAGGATAACTGGCATCACCACCAATCCTGGGTGCCGAGATGACCCCAAATCTGTTGTGTCTTCTGCTGAGGATGCTGCCCTGAGCCTGACTTCACATCCCAGCTCTGAACTCAGAGCGCACAGTGGGCTCTGTTTGGTCACTGGCTCTCGCTGCAGCTGTGCCGATTGCTCAGTGGGGAACACGTCTGTTCTCACAAAGAATTTAACAAATTAACTATGAACAAAGTAGCCTGGAAACGACATAGATTAACACATGCTGTGTCATGCCAAGAAGCAGCTTGTCAGATTGTTGTTTTCGCAAATCTGAAAGGAAAATTCCCAGGACCCCCTAAATATACGGAAATGTTTCCATGTTTAGCTGTGTTGGAAAAGAACACAATCATTGCTGAGGAGAAATAAAAAACAGCCCAGAAAAAAATAGGGTATAACAAGGCTCCCAGGAAGCTTTTGCTGCACAAACAAGATCAAACACAGGGAATAATCTGTTGTCTTTTTGTGAACTCCACACCCAAATGAGATGATAAGGATGAGTTTGGGGGTCACCCACATATTTTGTTAACAAGCATGGGGAAAGCCCAAACCTGAAAGCTTACAGATGTTTAGTCCTCTTTGGTCTTATCCATGAAGGAGCAGCTACAAGCACCCTCCCGGCCTTAACATGAAATGTGTGCATTAGCCCTCAGCATGCCTTTATGCACAACAGACCTTCTGTGGAGGGGCTGGGTACAAAATAGCCCAAATCTCTTCAAGGCAAAACAAACAGATGAACCTAAAATATGTTGACAAATATCTAGTACTGTCCCATGCTCTCTAGTTGGTTCCTGCTGCAAAATAGTAAATTGTCATGCAGGGATATCTTAATTTAGTTTACATGACTCCATGAGAAAGTTCCTTAAATTCTACATCACCTGGTAGTGCTACTCTTGGTACATGCATACATCACAAGTTGGACGTGAAAAAACTGAAAACCACCCTGAAAACAGCCAGGATGGTGTAAATTTACTAAATCCATCTATTAAGACTGAAGCCATTGAGTTGTTTTAGCCTAAAGGGAATAGGGAAAAAGAAAAGTCTAACAGCAGAAAAATGCTTTTGTGAAGGTGAAAGGAATCACCTGCTCCAGTAGGCATTGTTAACAGGATCAAACCCAACAGGTGTCGTGGTTTCACCTGGAGAGAAAAANAGGATTAGGCTGCAGCAAGGAAGACTCATCTCAGATATGAGCTAAAGGTTTCCAATAGGAAACAAGAACAGGCTGCCATCACAGGCAGTCCTATACAACAGATTGGGCAGACACCTGTAAGGATCTGCCTTGGGTCTGACAACTTGGCTACATCATCTCCCTTGCAGCCCTATTTGTTCCTATGATTTTACCAAACTGAAACAATAAAAACCTCAAACCCAAACTTACATAGAAAAAAAACATAGTCATTACACTGAAACAAAAAGCCGCAAGTGAAGGAAACCAAGACAAAATCTTAGGAATATTTGAAACCATCAGTTATGGCTGATGGCAGCTGTCACAAGTAAATGTGATCTTTGAGTCTTGAAATGCACTAAATTTGAAATATTACTAGTGCTAAGGATGCAAGGCCACAAGCTCAGTGTGCAAGGCAATAGGATGCCAGGTGAGATGGCAGAAATCCTGGTCCCTGGGGACCTCATCACTGACTAATTAACTGTGATCTGCAGAAGCCTTTGTTCAGGACCTGGCACAGTCACTCTGTGGTGAGCACCTGCCATGGCTCACTGATCCTCCTGGGAACACGGAAAATGCCTCTTGGAAACCTCACTATCAGAAAGGTTTTCAACAAGAAAACACCAACACAAAACAAAAGCCAGCAGTCTCAAAGTCCTTCATTAGCTGGGAAAAGCACAGTGATGTAGATTAGTTGCTCACAGGTCATACTGGGAAGTTGGAAGTCCTTTGCAGCAGCCACAACTGCTGCCACTTGGGTTGTGCTTTATGGTGAGTTTTACTACCTGCAATATAAAATGTGCACAAAGACTTAAGAGCAGATGGGAGCCCTCTGCCACTGGCCCTGGCAAAAGTCCCTGGGGCTGCCCCATTTTAAACCACACCAAGATGGCTTAAAGTATCTTAAATATGCTGGTCACATGCTATTAGTTTACTTTTTGGCCACACACCATACAGTTACAAATCTAGAATTTGCATCTCAAATACCCATTTACCATCTCCTCTCCAGAGATAATTTTGAAATAAATGGATTTACTTATAGAGTTGAACGTTTCTCCTTTGAACAGAGCTTGGAGGCTTTGACTCACCTGCGCAGCTCAGAAGAGTTTCATCAGTACAATGGATTTGTGTTTTCATCTACCACAATATTTGATTTCAACACACAAAGAAGCAATATTTTACACTGTCTCATTTATGCAAGGTGAAAACAAATTTATTGTGCTGGTGGTAACCTGCAGTGTTAGTCTTCCCTTATGAATGAGAAAGCTAAAATTACTCAGGAGTGTACTTGGTGCATGGGTTCCCTGAACTTATTTCTTGGCTTTCATTATGAAAGAGGTGAAGTGGAGAAAGTGAAACAGTTTGGAGAAGGTCATTTTGATGCTTTCTTTAATAACAATTCGTACCCTTGCTGTGGCTGTAACTGCAGTGGTTTTTGTTTTGGAGGGAGGGGTGGCAACCAGTGGCTGCAGATTTATCTTTTCTTGTCAAACGCAGACCATATTTCATTTCACAGAATGAGGAAAAATATCTCACAACAGTTTCTAGAGGCTGAGGGCTTCCCAATTTGAGGAAAGCAGGGCAATTTCAAAGGACATTTCAATCTAACTGCACATTTGGACTATTAATGTAGAAGTTAATGAAAACAAGGCCTAAAAAATAGGGACCAGCAGTGAGTCATCGTTTTAGATATTCTTGGATTGAATAATTTATTGTTTTCATCAGCCTGTTGCCAGAAGAAAACACACTGTGGTACCCTTTAGAGAACAAATACATTTTTCTCAGAAAATGAACATCTACAGGATCCAAGTGTAGGGAAAACTGAAAGGTAACCATTCGGAAAGGACAAGAGCAAAGTAAATTAAAATTTCATCAATTGGACAGAGAGTTTCATCTGACAGCTGTATTTGGTATTACTCCATTTCCTGATGTGTTTGAACTTGCCTTTTGAACTAACCAGAGAAGGTCATATGAAGTGCCAGCAGTAAAACCCACTGGAAATACAGAGCTGTTGTTTGGCTTTCATATTGTTCATCAACTGATTGCAGCTTCTAAAATACCACCTCCATAGCTACTGATCACTTGGCCAATTTACAGACACTTTTGGAACATGTTGAAAGCTAGAAGAACAGGCACGTGAGTGTGTGTGTTTTCAGCTGGCCAAACCTTTGTTCCATCAGCTCCTGCTGTAGCCAAACCTGAGTTTACTAGCAGACACTATTTTTAACAGTGCCACCCAATCAAAGCATGTGAAGGAGTTGATTCCTTTTTAGACTCCTGACACACAGGCTAAATTAACAGCAGCCACTGGAAATGGAAAAGACCACTGGCAGTGATGGAATGGATAAGAAGACAGGGAAGCAGTGCTGAGAAATTACCAGGATATATCCTTACACATGGCAACACACAAACTGCTATATCCAATGAGATCAAAAATTGACAAGCTTTGGCACTGTATGTTAGCAGCCTCTTTTAGCCACGTCAGATCAAGTTAAGAAATAATATCCTAGGATTTCCTACTACAATTCCAATGCAGAGGCTGACTCACACTCCTCAACATGGGATTTTGCTGCACTTCCAGAAATCTGACTAATTCATGGGTAATTAAGAACGGGATGGTTTTTAATATGTCTCAGTAACCTCTTTGAATATAGAGAATATATTTCTCAAGTAGCTCCCACCAGCACAGCACACCACCAGGCCTATTTGAGAACAACTCTAAGCTTGAGACTTATGTTATCTTGAACAAGACACTACTGCTCTTTTTTATTTCCAAAACCAACAAATTAATGGCTGAAAAATGCCCTAGGCTAAATGCTTTAGGCTTTCTAGTGCTGCAGTTTGACTTAATTTAATTTATATTAAAGAGGAAAGTGTTACTTCATCTGGCTGACACTCTCTTTCTATTTCAGAGTATTTTGCATCTCTGCCAATGACAAAATGAAACTGTATCCCAATGCATGATGTCCTTTTTCTTTTATTCACTTTGGCAATGCAAGTGGATTTCAAGGGATGCTGAGAGCATGACTATTAGGTTTTAGGCTTTATCTGCTACCCATGAGATGATAATCTTTCTTTTAGCAAGACAACAGGGAACACATGTTTATCTGAGTGTGTTAGGTATGGGATGCATTGGAGCCTTTTTCTTGTGGCCTGGGATATGTTTCAAACACACCTAAAAAGGCAGAAAGAAAAGGAACAAAAGAAGGTTTGAAGGGATGATGAAGTGCCTCAGTGAAACATGGGCAGTTGAAACGTCCCAGCTATTTGCTTCGCTTCAGCTGGAGCAGAGTTTTGGACACCCCACGATGTGCTGAGATTGAGTTGTGCATGCCTTCAGCCAGCTTGGGGTGCCAAGGAAAGAGACGTGCCACAGAATCTCTATTTGCCAAAAGAAAGGGAGTATCTCATTAATGTATGTTTAGTAGCCATTTGTGAAACAATTAATTAATCATTTTGACACCAAACTTAACCATTATACTTGCTTTTGCCCGGACACAGGTTTGTTTTTAAAAAAAGCAGGAAAAGAAAATAGAAAAAGGTCCTTTCTCATGCTCAACTCCCTAAAAAGAGGCAAGATGAAAAAAAAAAAAAAAAAGGAGGGGAGGCTTTGCATTCTGGTCTTGTCCGATTTCATCTGGTGTGTCTTTAAGAACAACGCTGCCGGAATGGGAGCTCTCCAACATGATTGATGGCCTCTCCTGTTATCTGCAAGTTGAAAATTCAGAAAGTGGGTATTTTTTCATAGGCCTCACTGCTTATTGGTACAAGAGTTATTTCCACTTTGCTGCAGAATTGATTTGCAACAGCAGCATATGAGTTTGTGTATTTTTCTCACCAGCCCGTCATGAAGTATCCCGCAGTAAGCCTCCGGTGGCATGATGGATTGTGGAAATGAGAGCCTCACGACTTCGTTTGCCATCAAAGACTGGGATAATTGTCATTAACTTCTGCAAGTAGTGGAGCATCTGCATCCTTGCTCTGGATGTCTGCATTTCACAGCATATTACACAGCAGATGTACAAAGCATATACCACCATGCTAATTTAATTTCCTTCCAAGCAGGAAGCCAGACACCTTCCTTCAGAGCAAGCTGTCTTACTCCTCAAGTGAAAGAACCCAAGGACAGGCTTCTGGGTTGCATGTTGAGTTGCTCTGATTCAAAAGGTGATGGAAGATTGCTGATCTTTTCTGTGTTTCAATTCATCCTTCTGGAAAATGGTTACTGATGAAACCAGCCACAGGTTGGCTTATGCTTTGTTGGGGGGGGGGTTTATTATTGTTATTATTGGTTTTGGTCCGTTTTGGCTTTGTAGGGGTTTTTTGTATGTTTAATGTATTTTGTTTTTTTCTTTTTAATATGGCCCATTATAGAGCATTTATTGATTTTTCATGGTTATCACTGGAGCCAGCACAATACTTCTAACACTACAAGAACCATCACTCCATTTTTCTTCTGTACTGACAATTCCTTGTTGGTCTTATCCAAACACCACCAACTACAGCAATGCCTTTAAATACAAGATCAACATCAAGCGTGGATTCATGTGACAAGACATGGGTCCTGTCTCATGTGAGGCTCAGTTTCTTTGCTGCACAGGGTCTGGGAGCATTTAATGTGAAGGGCAACTCAACAT
>VZTT01066866.1:5367-24235 GCA_013400855.1 Buphagus erythrorhynchus
AAAGGTAAGTATGTCAGACAGCCCTCAAATACACTGATGAAAATTATTGTTGCATTCTATAACATTAACATTTAATTTCACACAGGGCCACTGGTTTCCTCTGTTGAGGATCTCTTTTTCAAATTATCTGTTGATTAAGTTAGGATGAAAACCATTATTTCTTCTTAATCTCTGTATGCAAGGAGAACAATAAGACAAATGTCATATTTCAGCCCTTTCCTTAATTTCTACAGATTGTAACCAAGCCAGAGAGTCTGATTTTCCTCCAGCACATGGGTTTTAAAAAAAATTCTAAGGTGGTCACACTTAAGTTAATGGAATTGTACCCATATAAAACTGCTAAAAATAAACTGAGCCCTGAATCAGATTTTCAAGCTTAAACAGACTAGCAAAAAGCTCTTGCAAATCACAGTCCATGGAATGTATGCAATAGCTGCCTCATCAAACCAGGATGCTGTGTAGAGATAACATGACACTACAACCATGTACTCGGTTACAACAGTATAGGCAGCACTGTAATTACAATAATGACCTCCCAGAGCTATTGTGTCTTTAATTAAGCCTTTAAGAGTAGGCATTTGCCACTTAATCCTAACTCACTGTAACTACTGCAGCATATCATCTACATTTTCACAAAGAATTACTGTGTCATATTTCTGTCAAAAAGATGAAAGGGAATATTTTAGTTCAAGTGGCATTTACAGAATGAAACCGTATGAAATAAGTGGCCCATAGATGTCCTTTTAACAGCACTTCAGACCAAGTAAATGCTTCTGTTCCCTTTCTCTCTCCTACTACTCTGCTTCTTGCCAGAGTAAACCGGGAGAAAGCAGGCAGGAGGGGCTACACAGAGCCAATATCACACCTGATTACATGGATGATAAAGCTGTGACAACAGATTTTAACCAGAATACAGCGCGCAGACACAAACTTACAGTTTTCCAGTTTCTTTTAACTCTTTACCACTCATCAAAAACAAACCAGCAAATAGTTCTTATTGGTGCCCACCAACTCTGTCTCTGCTTTCTTTGATTGGGAAAGCTTTCCTGAGATCCCTTTCTATTCAAAAGTACTCTCAGCTAAAGTAATGCGTAGTGCAAAGGAGTGTCCTTATGTTATTTTCAGCACTATTAACAAATTGTTAGGGATATTTTTCTAATAATGGCTCTAATAATGAGGAATTCTTTCCAAAAACATGCATGTGAGTAGACAGAAGAGTTTGGAGGGTTTCTGTCTGTTGCCTGACTGGCACCACTGTTAACTCAGACATGGGGACACTGAGTAGCTCTGTTGGTTCTACTTGACTTTAACAGACTCAAAGTCATTGGAGATGAGAACAATTTTCTGCTTGTTTATTTGAGAGATTCTAAATATGGAAACCTGTCTCGGCCCAATTTCCACATCTTTTCAGTGTCTTCTTTGATATGAGTATCTTCATTTCACTATACTATTTGCCTCCATCAACTCAAGTACCACATCCAAACAGTTTGATAAATGAGAAGAATTAAATCAAAAACTATGGAAGTAGTAGGGGAAGTTAAAAGTGATCATTAGCCCTTTGTGTATTTCTGTATCACCACAAAATACTTTCAACACTGCCTTGCCATTGCACACCAGAGAAGAAACAAAACCAAGATTATTTTAAATTTTCTCCACAAACAAGACAGGGTCTTTAATCAACAGTCAGCACTGGTTTAAACCAAGCACTCTGATAACCGTAGCCTTTCCAAAAGCACCCACATCCCAGTATCCTACCAGACTTGGACATCTTCTCTGAGCCTTCTATTCTTTCTACAAGCAAGTATATTCAGTTACTTCCCTGGCTGGCCTGTAAAATACTGAAAACAAAGCATTGTTTATATTAATATGCTACCTGGATGACCTATAAACAAAAAAGAAAAGAAAAAAAGAAAACCACCACAAATCTTTTTTATTTCCAGAAACATGAATTTCTCTTCCACAAAATCCTATTTTGCTATTGTCTTTCAGACCTTTGTCATGCTTGTTCTACCCTTTTACAAGATCTTTCACAAGCCTGAAAAATACTCCCTGTTCACGTCACAGGATAGGTGTCAACTGCTGCCTGAATTTTCTTTCTTTCTCCTTTCCCTTCCTTTCCTACCCTTTGCTGGAGTGTTAAAATCACATTACCTTCCCAAGCTGATCTCAATAATAATCCACAATGGATTACTAGAGCATAAGAGAAACTGATGCTGAGTGGCTCTTTTCTGCCACTTCAGGTGTAAGTAATACTACTATATCAGGTACACAGAGGCAACCTCTCAGCAAATTCTAATCTTCTGCCCACACTCCATGCAAGTCTAGTGAAGTAATCAAGGCTGACACTGACTGGTAAAAATTTGAACAAAATTACTTTGTATTATAACACCCAATGCTTTATTCATATTACAAACTAAATTTTACATACACAGGTGGAAAGACTTACTGATAAATACCTGTTGGCATGGACAAACTACCTGTGGAAAAATAGGTGTTTGAATGGTTAAAGGTGTTTGAAATAGTTGATGAGCATGTGTGGTTCTTTTCTGCCACTTCAAGAATAATTACTGTATCAAGTACAAAAATGCAACCTCTTCTTTTTGTAAGCAAGTAATTCAAGCTGTTCTAAGGCATTCAGAAGGATCTACAAGATTGTCCTATGGCTGGTGGGGCATAATTAAAAAAATGTTTATAGAAAATTGGCTTCCTACTAGCAATAACATAAACAAGACCTTTTATTTTGTGACTGGATTGTCATGAGAAGGGAAATGACAATACCCTTTTAATTCTTTGGCATCTAACTAAAGGAAAACAAAGATCAAAATAAAACTTCCAGTATTTCTCCTCTGTTCAAGATTTTGTAGTACTCTGAAACAATTCCATTTCATTTTTTGATTAACTCCTTCCTATGGACAGATAATTTTGAAATTAAAACACTTCAAAATATCCAAAAGCTCAAAAGAAAAATACCCTACATTTCTCTAAATGAAATGTATTGCTTCAACATTTCAGAGTGTTTCTCTTTGTGTTTCTGCTTTTAAAGAATAATCCACCACCCCGTGAGGATACAGCAACATGATAGACACATCTTCAATTACTTCCCTAAGGTGAGAGAAAGGAGGTTCAGCCCTAACGAACTAGCCCTCTTGCCAACACTTTTGCATATCACCCTTAGCCAGACCCTTCTCTCCAGGCTTGATGTGAAAAGGTCACTGGCCTTTTATCTAGAGAAGATAGACCCTGCGAAGTCCAACCATCTCTTCATTTCATTTGACACCAAAGCAACAACCTCTGCTTTGCTGCTACAAGGCAGGCACCTCCAAATGCCTGATCACATATCTTTCTACTACAGCTTGACAGGCTTACAGTGTGAAGGATGTGTTAGAGCTCATTCCATTTGGAAAAGAACATCTTTGACTGATGAAATTGTATATCTCTCTCTCTCTCTCTCTCTCTCTTTAGAAAATGTACTATGTAATTGGAAGTTCTTCATGACAGTTAGAATCACATCCCAAAACTTGTCATGGATTTCAGCAAGCTTTGGATCAAGCACACATATACCAAATGAGACTGTTTGGGTTTGATTTCTTGAAGGAATTCAGGTTGAGTCTACAAATGTTAAAAGAGGTTCAGGCAGCAGCACAATGTGACTGACGTGCTCTCACATAATTCCACACCTTAAGCAGCATGGATTTCCTTCCCCATACACAGACAACTGCCCACCTTTTTCGACCTTTTTAACAAAATTTTGTTAAAAAAAATTTTGTTTATTTTGTTAAAAAAATTCTCATTTCTATGCAGGATAGATTTTTTTTTAATGCCACTGGGCTGAATCAATTTTCAGATACTGTTTCTGATCAAGTTTGGAGACAGCTTATTTGAAAGTCATCCCTGGAGTGTGAAATGGGAATCTTTACAAAGATGTCTGAAATTCTATTCTCTCATTGCATATAATCTTATCAGAACAAATAACCTTATATTTCCTAGAAAGAGAAGGATTCAATGATTTTTTGGTTGTGTTTTTTTTTTTAAGATCTTTTTCCTACTATTTTGGTAAAAATATGGCCAGGAATTCAGTTGGTCAAACCTTTCTGACCACAGAAGCATCTAGCTCCTAAAGACAAAAGGAAAGCGAGAGTCCAAATAAAGCATATGACTAGTAGCAAGAAATTAACAGATATATTCAAGTCCAAACTCAGCATCAAGTTCAAGCCATCATGGATGGATAGAGAAGAAGGTGCATTTTTGCTGAGGAGAACACAAAACCTGTGCCTTGTGAAAGCTGTGCAGCTCACCAGTGACAGCAGAAAAGGTGGGGAGTGGTTCCCCACCCCCAGCATTCAGTGGCATACATTGTTATACACAGAACTCTCTTGTTGAGTCTGCAGTGAGCCAATTGGAAAGCAGACAGAAGCAGGTACTGATATTACAGCAGAACATATTGTCACTGCTAGAGCCAATGTACCGTCACCGAAGCTGCCAATTATCCCCAAGTCACTGATACATTATTTTTTTTAATCCCAAGGAACAATCTTTTGCTGGAGGCTTTTTCACACCCATGACTGAAGTATCCCTAGTGGCATGTTGGCTAATTAAGAGCAAAATCCATCTCTTGATGAAATAACACTGCCACCGAAAGAGATTTTTACAGTTTGAAAAAAAAATGTTTAATCAGGCTAGGAGGAGCAGCATCCTAAACACTTGCACTAAGCATGGGAAAGAGGTCTACAGCTAGCAATTAACAATGATGAAAAGGACAGTGATTTAAAGCATATTGCCATGACATTTTTATCAAAGTAAATGAGTTTGCTAGGCCCAGCGGCTGCATATGCTTATTGTCATTTAATGTTTGGATAGCAACACATCAGGCACCGACTATCAGGAGGTGCCGAATTTAATAAGTCATTTTGACACTGGCGTGAAACGAACAAATCAGCATTCTGAGGAATGTGTTCACACTCTGAGCAGACAGGCAGACATCCTAAGCATGTGAGGTGACACCAATCAACAAAAAAAATGAGAGGCGGGAAAGAAAGGGAGTGAGAGATGAAAGCCAGGAGAAGAAACAGGCAGTGATACTTCGATGAAAAACTAGTTCTCTCCTGTCTGCTGGTTTGCCTGGTCGGTGTCAACAAGGCAAATTTCTCTTCACTAAGGCTGAGATACACTGCATATCTTCGATGGCATGAATCTCATGTATTATTTAAGCCCTACATGGATTATCTCAAATGAACTAAAATTAATGTCATGGAAATCTTTCAGGACTTTTCATTGCTTTAGTGGCAATGCAAAATTCCTGCCACGTGCACAGTTAATCAGAGCTTGTTTTTTAGCACAACAAGGCTGGCTCTGCACATGTACTTTGAGAGCCTCTCAGACACTTTCTCCCCGAAGCCCAGAGGAGCTGTGCCTGTGCGAGCAAACTAAGGCTCTGGCTTTTCATGACTTTCAAAGCACTGGCAGCAGTTTTGATCCCAGCTCCTGCGCCCTCTGCAGATTGGCTGCTCGCTCTGTCCCTCGCCTTCCAGCCCTATTTATATTCTCTTTACCTCAGGGTATGTCTGTAGTGCAGAGGTACCTGAGTAAGCTATAGAACTCCCCAGCTCAGGTGCTGCTGTAGATGTGGTTGTGTGGAGCTCAGTGCAGACTAATTTACCCCGACTGCCCCTAATTCATTTAAAGTTAATTTAAGCAGGCCTACCTGAGAGACTCATTCCCCACCATCATGCCCCTGTCCTCATCTCTTCACTTCCAAATACTCAATATTTCACCACCAGTCTTTTCATTGGACTTGTCTACTTCTAAATTAAGATTCAAAACCCAACAGAATTGTTGGTTTAAATTCAACAATCCATTTGCAATTTGAGATTTATCTCAAACTTTGCCTTAATAGGGCTGACAAATTTCTTTTTCAGCCAGTCCTGAATGCCTAAAAATGCACATAAAAAAAAGCCTTGGAAGACAAATGTCACCTCCTTATCTTGCAGAGCATCAGAAAATACATTAGGATATGATAAAACAACTGTTATGATTAAGAAAAATAAGGCGTTGAGGAATATAACCTAGAGTAGGAGCAGCATTAAGGAGATGCGGTGGAAAGAGAAGAAAGGAGAGAGATGAAAGCATCCTATTTATGTTCTGTCGATTTCCAATCCACATAAGTGAGAATAAATCTATTTTCCTCACATATACTGTTTAGGCTTACTCCCCTTCCCTATTTGGACTTGTGCTCTTCCCTACAAAAGATAAAAAGTTTGAGTCGACTGTCAGGCAAATACATCAACAAAGCAAAGAAAGGGGAAAAAAAGGTATCATTGATACTGGAACCAAGCAATTCTATCAACCTGCATAACCCACATTTGATGGGGTATCCACTAAAAAATAAGGGCAGTTGCTGTTTTTCTGGGCTGATGGGAGATCTCAAGAGAATAGTGTCAGGTTTGCAACATCAAGTAAATAACAGGCTGAGGTGATCTTACTTGTTAGAGGAACTCCCCATCTTCAAACACTGTTGCACGTAATCCAGTCACAGGTTAAATCAAAAACCTGGTGGTTATCCAGCTTTTATCCCTTTCCTCCCTTCCCAAAAAACAGCGAACAAACCAGACTATCTTCAGCACAGCTTCAGCACTGAAGCAGAAGATAAACATTTCAGCCATGAGCCTCCTGCAAGAGATGGTGCTTCGTGCCCCAGGGAGATACAGGGCACAGCACTTCCCACTTCAGCAGGGTCACGCTCACCAAATTACACACAAGTGGGGCACAGGCTGGGAGGCATTTCACAGGCCTGAGGGCTTGGAATTCACTAGGATCTCTCTGGTAGCATATGACGACTCTGGGTTAATAAAGTTAAAAGTGTGTTATATTGCTCGTTAAACTTTTCAATAAGGACTGAAACAAGAGCAAGAGGGGCTCTGGGACCACAAAAATCCTAGTAACAGGAAGAACTGGATACAATGTTGGACAGGGAGCAGGGAACATGCAGCTGCGAAAGACCAGGGGAGCAGGATTATTGAACATGCAGTCTTGCAAGTGTATCTGAGCCATCCAGTCACAATGTGCTACAAAAGACAGAGGGGAGCACTGGTGCTCAGCCAGGTATGAGAATCTTCTCATGGCCCAGAATACATTCCCCTCCTAGGAGTTAGCTGGCAAAGCAAACTGTTTAGCTGGCTGAGTTCAAGATCAACTCCGTCACTGATAAGAGCTGCTGTGAAGAAAGCCAGAAGCAAGGACCTGCCCCTCATTTCCCTTGGGAATCATTTTTAAGCTGAAGCTTTAGCACAGGTCCCCACCTTTGCTGTCAGGGGCTCTGCAAGGCACGGGAAGCTGGGAACAAAGAGGGCTAATAAAGAAGGTTCCAGCACTGACCTCACCAACACAGAGCTGGGGCAGAAATTGGCAGGTCCAGGTCAAGATGAGGGCAGGAGGCAGCGATCAGTCAGACACAGTCCAGTGATCACACAGCAAATCTGCAGCGCTGGGGCACATCTGATGTCAAGCCAGGAACGCCAGTCAGCAGGCCCAGGTCTGGGTCGGAGCTGTGTCAGTAGGAGACCATCGCAGACACAGCTGCTGCCAGGCTGTGGCGGAGCATGGGCAGGGCCAGCAGTAAAACCTCCGCTTTACAGCAGCAAAACCTCCGCTTTACAGCAGCTCCCAAAGGAAAGGAGAGGCAGGCCGTCACTTCCAGATTTCTTCACAAGAGCTCTTCTCAGTGAAGGAGCTGACCTTGGACTGTGCCAGCTAAACTCTAACCTAGCCAGATGAACTCCTACGAGAGGCCTGTGCCCAGGTCTGACAGTTCCGATGGCTCAGGCCCTGCATCAGCTGTCTCTCATTGCTACTCACAGGAAAGAACATGAGACAGAAAGGAGGCTGTTATGGACCAGCCTGTCTGAGACACTGCTGTTCAGTGTAAACTCCAGCAAGACCGAGGCAAAAGAAGAGAAAAATTGCTGAAGACAAAACCAATGTCTGTTACAGCTAAGTTTAAAGGTCACATATCAGCTGAGGAAAATAAGTTCTCAAACCTCTGAAATGTGCCTTCTTCTTTGCGACCTCTGCAAGGTTGCAAATATTTTCTAATTTTCTTTAGTGTTCAGAAGCCAGCTCATCTACATCCTACATTGCTGCTGGAAGAGGAGCTAGAGCAAAAGGCAGAGGGAAGGCTTCTAAGACCTACATATCCTCCATTCTAGTTTAACTTTAGGGGGCAGGGAGAGAACTAACTATGGATTCAAACTGAACATCAGTTTGTTCTTTCATCCTTCTTGGAGAAGGTATATCCAAACATCACATCAACACCACACTTGTCTTCAGGAGGCAGCAGTTTCCACAGTCCAATTTAAAATTACTTGTATCTCCTGGAATGTGTAAAAGGTACAATAATTTTTTTTCCTATCTGAAACTATAATAGACTTTTCCCTCCTGTTTTTTTCTTCCCATACTCTCCTTTAGACCTCACAGTTCAATGTGTGGGTAGCAGAGCATTTTGCCACCCAGGCACCATATTGCAAATTAATATTAGGCAGCAAAGGCATATCAGCACAAGATTAAAAGATGCCTTGGAATCCTTCATATTTTGTTAATATATTTTCCTTCCATTTAGTTATGCTGGCACTAACTCCATGCCCAAGAGGGCAGTGCAGCTCTAGCAATCTGATGGGAAGCTTCTTGGTTATCTGCCAGACACAGTACGAACGCTGCACAGAGCCCTCATGGCCCTGAAGAAGAGTTTTTCCTCCCTGTTCTCTGAGCTGATGCTGCTGAGCTTTAAATTCAACACTGTCCCTAAGCCTGTATCACCAGAACTACAATTGGGTCATACTGGGAGTAAATGCTTCAAAAGAGACCTATGACAGTAAAGTAGGCACCTTCCAGTTGGGAAAGAACACAAATGCACAGATATATCCCTTTACTTCCAGATTAAAAATAAATAGAAGTGATACCAGAAACACTTTCCAAAAGACTTGTGGAGTTTGCAAATGCCTCTACTTTGTTCTTTGTGCAGTAACCCATTTTGCACCTCCTTTCTAAAACACTGGCTCTTCTCTACTCCTACATAGTTTGCTGTTATGTTGCCTCATTCCAGTCGTGTTGCACCTGCTAAGTATGTTCTAAATCAGAGACACTACCCAGAGAGTTCAAGTTAAATAGGAACAGGAGAACTAGCCCCCAAGGGAGATTTACCCTCTGCATCTTCAAGCCCAAACAGCTCTATCTTGTCATTCTTTCAATTTGAGGTGGAGAAACCAGAATACTAAATCACATCAGGAGATGCCCAAGCGTGTCTGATATTTTTACCTTCTTTTTCCCCTTGGCCTACCATAATAAAAAAAAAAAAAATCAATAACAGTTTCTCTGTGATTGGAAAAAAAATCTTACATGATCCAAATGTTGAAACCAGTGACAAGTGAGCCATGTCAGGGAGTTTGTTTTACTTAAACAGGTACCACAGATGGAACAGAGAGTGGCTTCCACTTTTAAAAAGAATGATTCAAAATCAGTAACAAAGCCACTGAATTATGAAGCCCAAATCTATAATTCTTTGCATGTATCAGGTATTGTATCATAAAGAGCACATAAAAAAGAGGCAGATGGACAACCTTATGGTCTCCTGTTTATTTTCCAGTCAAATTAGAATGAAAGCTGCTTGGTTTCTGTCCCAGGCTTGCAGTTTTTGGTGTCCCAAGCTGCAGTCTGGCCATATATGACACAACAAGGTTTGGCCCATTTCTAAGGAACAACAGATTCAAAAAATGTGAGCTGGTAAAACACTTTCATGTTACTTCTACAAGCAACCTGCAGATATTAGTTAAAACTTCTATAAGGACACTGCCAAGACAAGAAAGGTCAGTTTAGAAGCATCTACAGGTTGAGTCTAAAAACCGAAGAAATCCCCTCTTTAGTGCTCCCAACTCCCAAAGCAAACATCTGCTGCTGCTATCAGCTGCTACTCTGGCCTCCACAGACAATTTCACTGCTCTGGCATTAGCTGAGGAACTACACCACTCAGCAGAGGGAAGATGATGATGGGAGAATAGAGCTCACCAAGAAATGGAAATTAGGTGATGGAACTGTCCTCATCACAAAAGTAATGAAAAATTAAAAGCAAAAGGATAACACAGCCTAAGTAATAATACAAAAAGACCTTCGTATTCTCTTCCTCTAGGTCCATTGGAAGTAAGAATGTATCACTTCTCTTTCCTACTGAAATAGGCTGGGAACTGCGCCGTGTTCTTGAATTTTTCTGCCGGTTTAATTTTGCTCTTTCTTTTAAAATATGTTTATTTTCATGGGTATTTCATGCTGGCTGAGGAAGCTGTATGATGGGAAATTACATTTTAATGATGAGTACACAAAACAAAACAAAAACCTCACATGTTAACAGAAAGGCCAGAACTTCAAGTGGAGAAAGCCAGCATCCCACACAGCTGCTTTCTGGGTCCTAAAAAAGGATCCAAGGTAATGTTGAACTAATTATACCCAGGTGTAGAATGAGAGCTGGTTTTCATTTCTTTTCAATTCAAACCACGGGACTGGTTTCTAGCCTAGATTAATTTGTCCAGGGGTCCTTTAAGGGGTGTGGTTTAATTTGCATCTGGCTTCAGTTTCAGGGTTCTCAGCAGCGGCATTTCTCTGAATTCTTATCAAATTAATTGGGCACTCATGCATAACATAATTGGGCACTCATGCAAAAATTAATTGGGCATGCAAGCGTGAAGAAATTGGGTTCTCATGCATGAATCGATTGGGCACCGATGCATGAATTAACTGGGCATGCAAGCAGGAGCTAATTGTGCACTCAAGCAAGAGCTGATGGGGCACTCGGGCGTGATCTCATCGGGCACTCATGCGTGAACAAGTTGGGCGTGCACGTGTGAATGCAGAAAAGCCTGCGATTTCTGCCCTATACATTCTACCCTTCACCTCTGTGAAAAACACATAGGAACTGTTTCAACATCTGTCCATCATAAACTCTACTTTCACCATCATCCCAATCTTCATATACACTAATTTCCACTCTACTCTTAGCCCCGTGGGCCAGGCAGTAGGAGTAAGCCCTGTGTGGTGCACACTGTGCCCAGCACAGCACTACAAGCACTGCTTATAATGAACAAGAGCCTCTCTTCTCTGCTGAGTGCTTGTTAACACTTCTTTTAGTAGGCTTCTTTTATTTTAAAATAAGAGACCTTCAGCTCAACTCCCCGTGTCTGCCATGTGCTTCTATGGTCTCTGGAGATCTGTTTAGAGGATGCAGTCAGTCCCACCCTACAGCACAGCAACTTTCCTGGAGTTTCCCAGGCATACAGACTCTCCATGGACGGCATTCCTGAATCCCTGGCTGTAAGCCACTGAGGCAGGGGCTCAAAGCTGACTCCATCCTATCCTGTCCCAGTCTCCTTCCCATCCCTTAGGACCTTGTTCCATTAGCCTTGAACTCTCCATTTCCTACCTGCTTACACCCTGTTAGCACATACCCCTCCAGACACAAAGGACATATACCACAGTACTCCAAATTTCCAATATCACAATCAATACTCCTTCCTAGGTCTCAAAGTCACTTAAATTATTGCAGTCCCAGGCCATGTCAGACTTGGGTGCTGCCCGCATTGTCCACTAATCACTGTAGTGCACAAAACCGCCTCTCCTGGGGGAATATTTTTCTAGGAAGTTAACACAAATTACTTTCTAATCAGGCTCAAGAATTGAGAGAGAATAAAATACAAGAAATTAAGCGCTTAAGAGAGCACCTTTTCTCCCCCTTTCCTAGACTCCACTTAAGCTAAACATACCTTCCTAAACTCAGCTCCTCTTATTTGCACCACAAGTTACACTTGGTTTGTATCAATCATCTCATTGATCCAGTGGACAATGCAGAAAGTTGGGATTGTGTACACAAAATTTCTTCTGTCTGCCACTCCTTCATGTGACTTGCTAGGTGTCTTCCACTCCTCTGGCTTCCCAGTGTCACTCTGCTGGTGTAGGTCTCCCATGGCCACATTCAAAGTGTCCTTGCCCAGCTGTATGTAGTCTTTGGGCTGCAGTGATCCAGGCATGCATCCCTTGGGTATGGAGCATCCTCTTTCATACACGTCTTCTCTGCCATCTTCCTGATTGTATGTCTCCTCCAACATCTCCACACACTGTCTGTACTGTGGTGTCCTCTGAGGGCCTGGTATTTTGGAACAGCATTTCAGCTTCAGAGCCAGCTGCCAACCTGCACAGAGCAGTTCACGGCCACCTCCCATGCTGACTGTGCTGGAAGCCCTGGATGCCAAACCCCTCCAGGTGTGTCCAGTGTGGGACTGGGGAGAACTCGTGGTGCACTTGGGGGATGAACTTATCGGGTGCTCATGCATGTACTAATTGAGCATTCATGCATGAGTAAATTGGGTGCTCATCCAGATCTAATTGGACTCTCAAGCGTGATTTGATTGGGCTCTCAAGCATGAGCTAATTGGGCGCTCATGCGTGAACTATTTGAGCAATAAAGCGTGCACTAATTGGGCACCCATGCGTGAAGCAATTGTGTGATCAGGCGTGAACTAATAGGGTGATCATGCATGAGTTAATTAGGCACCCATACCATGCATGGACTAAACTGGCACTCATGCAGGAGCTCATTAGGTGCCCATGCACTAACAAAGTAAACCCTACAGTTTAATCTCAATACCTTCCACCCCTTTCCTTTGCAAAACACTTATTTACGAGATATTTCAATACACAAACATTACTGTCTCTACTTTCAACATTTTCACAGTCTTAATATACAGCAATTGTAAACTTCATCCTCCCTCTCTGCAGAACAGACAGTAGGGATTAGCACTGCAGCAATGCTCTTTAAAATCATGTTCCTTGCCCCACAAATAATATCATAGAAACATTTAGGTTGAAAAAGATGATTAAAACCATTGAGTCCAACCACTTACCTAACACTACCAAGTCCTCCATTAAACCATGTCCTTAACTGCCATTCCTACAGAGTCAGAACACCTTATCTATCACAAGCTCTACCCTTTATGCTGGTGGACCAGACTGTAAGGAATTAATATCATAACAAAGTGCATATGCACTTAGTAAAATTCTAGCCCCATCCCAGGGAGCCAAACTACAGGGGTTATCACCATCATCATCATAGTCTGAATTTTCATTCAGAAGCTGTTCCAAGCTCTACCCCTTGAGCTGGTGGACTAGATTATTGGGGTCAACCTTATCACAGTCTGACTACATCTACTCTTCACAAAATTCAAGCCCCATCCCTATGGGATGTAGGGATTATACTGAGCCTGAACATGTATTATTATGCCCCTCATGGCATATATTGCAGGGAGAACTGCATTCATGCATGAGTATCCCATGAAGTCACACCAGGATGCCCAGCTAGTTCCTGCTTGAGTGTTCAATAAGCTTGTGCATGAGCACCCAATCAATACATGCACGAGTGCTCATCCAGTTTATGCATGGGCACTCAAATAATTCACACCTGAGTGATCTACTGGTTCATGCATGAGGGCCCAATCAGTTCATCCTCAAGTGCCCAATGAACTCAAACACGGGTGCACAATTAATTCACGTCCAAGTGCCAAATTAATTTATGCCAGACCACCCAAGTAGTTTGTGCATGAGTGCCCAGTTAGTTCATGCATGAGTGTCCTGCAAATTGATGCTTGATTATCCAATTAATCTCTGCATGGAGGCACAATAAATTCATGCTTGAGCACCCAATTAGCTCACACATGGGCATCCAATTGGTTCAAGATGCCCCATTCGCTCACACAAAACTGCACATTCAGGTCACACATGATCACTGGATTCATGCATGAGAACCTGATCATTGCATATATGATGGTACAACTCACAAGCACCCGATTTACTCCTGCATGAGCACTCAGCTGGCACTTACATGAATGCCTGATGATCTCATGAGTGAGATCATCACACTGGACACACGTGAAGGACTTCAGTCAGGCTGTGAACTGCCCTATGCAGGTGGCAGCTGCCTCTAAAGCTGATGTAATTGTCCATGGCATCCCTAAAGTGCCCCATCACACAGTTACTTACAAGCAAGCAGCAGACATAAGAGAAAGAGATACACGGGCGGGCGGACGGAGAGGTGCCAGAGGAGTCACATGGAGGGAAACACAACAGACAAGGATGAAGTGGGGCAGAAAGCCCATCAAAACTGAGAGTTAAGGAATTGCAGACACAGGGAAAACAGAAGGCTAAGTTAATGTTGTTCAGGATGTGAAGCAATATCCAGAGCGGTTGAGCCATTTGGTACACCATTTTATTGCCCAGGATGAGAAATACCTGTGTTGCATCAAGAAAACATTCTTCACCACACATTTTACATGTGGAAAAAGCCCCGCAGCTATTTGAGTCATGAAGCTATTTGTATCTCCAACAGTGGTGGTGATCTTTACTTCTACTGTTGTCATCATCTGCTTTGTATGCTAGAGTATAGTAAATAAATCTAAAAATATATTGTGTTCTTTGCTTTGTGTTTTGCAAGAAAAAGGTATAAAATTTGCAGCAAGTGCTCAGCATATGTTAACTCAAATAACCCCACAGTTCACAGGGACAAGGGGTGGCATATGTAATACATATATACTCAAAATATTATGGCTTGGTTACATTTGTTGCAGGAGCAGGGAATGAAATTTTTTAAAGCATGAATTCAGATTGTTACATATATATATATATATATATAAAAATCCATACAATCTNTCAGACCATGATAAAATTGACACATATCCTTTCCTATTCGTCTTCCCAACCCTAGGGATCTTGTTCAGGTACCTTCAAACTCTATTTCTGATGCACTTACTCATTGTTCGTACCTACTACCCCTCCAAGATATAATAGCTTATAGCCCAAATATAACAATAGCACACTTTCTGCTTCTAGCTTGCCTTCACTAGGGGGATTTTTACATAAGTTATCACAAATTAATTCAAATTTCTAATCACTGACTTAAGTAATGAGAAAGAAGAAAGAAAGCTATTCAATTCTTAACAACCTTAACCTTTCCTCCTCACTTCCCAGTTTAAGCTTCCTTAGCTTTCACCACAGTTTATACAAAGTCCATCCCAGGCTCTCTGGTGATGGGCAGTGCAGGAGGGTTGTTTTGTGTGCACAATATTTTGCTATTGCTCTCTGTCTTTCACTGGGTTTCTTGTACACCTTGTGAACCCCAGGCTTCCAGCCCTAGCATGGACTTGATGAAGGGCAACATACCATTTCTGTTCTAAGGACAAAACTAAGTGATTTCTTTTTCAGCCACTGAAAACTGCATTTAATATCCTTAACTCTCTTTTCATAGCAATTATACAGAAAGCTTTACAAATGTTCACAGTATTCACAGCAATATAAAAGGTTAAGGCCTCAAGAACATGTATAATGGTAAAGAATAACGCTCTATCCTTAAGAAACAGTGCAAAAGCAAAATTGGTTTGGTGCAATATTCACCACACTGCATGAAACAAACAAAATCAAAAAGAAATACTGAGATTGTCAAGCACATCTCAGTACCTCCAAGACTACTCTTGTACCACTCCTGCCACACAAAGCATTCAGCAATGCAACCTGCCTATACCAGAATGAGAAGTCCTTTGCGACAGGCAGCCTGGATTGTATTTGAAAGACTGGCCCGTTTGCTGCATGCTTCTGCCAAGATGTATCCTAACTTGCAGCTGACTTTGAAATGCAAACCACATAGCAACTCATAATACGATTTCCAATCTCTAAAATCCCACACTACCAACTAAAGGCAGGAGGTTTAGACCTTGAAATGCCAAAGTGTTAAAGAGTTGCATTGACAGAAACAGCATTTGTTCTGAAAAGTCTTCAAGAGTATTGATACTAGATCAGGGCCCATCAGAGTCTGCCAGTTAAAAGTCACTTCTCACATTCCCCTTTGTGTTGACTGGAATACTTGCTGTCTCTTGAGTTATGCTAAGTCAGGAGGGAAAAAGCAGGTAAGCCTGCTTTGTGGCTATGTCTTACCAGCATAGAACAGCTGGAATTTGTGGCCATGGTGGTTGTAAAAGTACTGCTGTGTGAGCATAGGACTGTCACACTCCCAGCATCCTCTTCATCAGGAAAGTGATGAGTATTTCCTGACAGACAGGAGAATATTTTTCAGTCAAAGGTTTGGTAAAAACCTTCTGAGTCAGAAAGGAATGACACTTCTCTTTGTTGAGATTTAAACCCTGTAAGCACCCTTTCCTGTCCAAATATGTACAAATCAGTTAAAATGGCTGTCTACAATGGCGAATAATCATAATTTATCTCAGCTGGCATCCCTGTGTTTAAGGGAGCCTCCACAAGATATCTACAGGCAAGAACCAAAAATGAAGGGCTGAAAAATGGGAACTGTTCTTCCTGTACTAATGTATCCTCTTCACCTTGCAACACAACCAGGACTGACAGAGAAGAGGGATGGACAGTCTGGGCATACACTTAGAGGCATGATGCCTCAGTGGCTTCGTGGAGAAGAGATAGCCCCTTCTTCCACCAAGAAAAAACATGATGCCACCCCACCACCCATGGCTGTCAAACTACCTGAAAATGGTGGTAAGGGCCACTCCATTCCATGCAGTGCAGGAGGTCTGTCCCCAGACTGCAGCACTGTGTAGGTACATGGAAGCCTTACATGGCCGATGAGTCTCCTGTGGTCTGGACAACCACTCTGGGCCACTTAGCTTAACCACACACATCTACCTCATTACCCAGTTCCAAAAGCAGCATGGAAAGTAAATGAACACCATTCAGAAGAGCCCGGTGTTTAGATGCACTCTCATTCCCTACCTCAATCCAAATTTCGCATTCTGCTACAAGCTGACAAGATAATTGTTAGGTAATTACACTGTCTTCATTTCCAAGTGCAGCAAGGATACAGCAGCAAGAGAATGTACTAGCATGATAAAGATTACATGTTTGTCTGCTTTTCAAAAATTATCCAGCTGGCCTGTATATTACCAAATAAATAGCAAGTTTAAAAGAAGCGCTGGCTGGAGAATGCTTCAAAGCTCTGAAGAACATCTGAATCTGCCATGAGAACCTAACAATGTATGCACAATGCTGCAACTTACAGGCCTAAATAGACGAGAAATAACAGGGGCATGCATATATGTTATATTCTTTGGGGCAAGCTTTGGATAATCTCAGTTTATGAACCTTACCAGCAACATGTCCAGAATATCTGGAGAACACTCCTGCTCCATCGATTGAGATGTTCCGAAGCTTCTTTTTATTTTGCACCAGGGTGTCTGCAGCTTTTCACCAACCTTCAGATACTTCCTTCATCAGACATAAAGTGCCAGAAGAGAGATATCTGGAGAATCTTATCAGCTGAAGGGCTGAAAAGGGCATTGTGAGTAGACCAGAAAATTTCAGAATGCCTTTATTTTAAACAAAGGATTGTTGATACAGGACTCTAACCAAAACCCAATCGAGGAAGAAAGTTAAACTAAAAAGCCTGGCTGTATATTGCAGCAGCATAATTTGCAGTTCAATAGCTTTGAAAAATGAACTAAGACTCTTGGAGGAAATAGATGAGAAGTTGCAGCAGTGGATGACTTTAACAGTAACAGGATCTTTTTACTGACAGAGGAAGAATTCTTGGGACATCTCCCCAAAAACAGGAAGACTACAGCAAGGCACCACAGCATGCTTAAGCCAAAGAACCTCACCTCATCTGCATAAGGGTGGTGCCATTTCCTCAGCCTGCTTGGTACCGCAGCCCAAGAACACCTCTGAATATCAGTGACACAGGTAAATTGCTGCCCTGTTCAGATAACCCAGGGAAAGGCAAGGCAAAGGGAGGTCCAAACCCGTGGCTGACATGAATCACGCAGCTCCCTCAGAGTTAGAAGAGTTCATCCATCTTAAGACTGTTTATATATTGTTTTCCTCTTCAGAGGAGTAAGTGAAGTTGCCATCAGAGAAATGCTCTTGAGGTTGCCTTGCTAAAGCAACCTTCATGAACCTTGCTATTCATCACAACAAGAACATTTGAGCACTGCAGTCCCCAGTACATCAAAACATGCCAGGATGTCTGTAATTCTTATTCAGCACTCTTGAATTTACACTCTCCTCAAACACCCTTAGAAAAAAAACAGAGTGGACGCCAATTTCCCTACTGGTGCAAATGAGTGAATTTCCAATGAAATTGAGAAGCTTGAGCCAATTTAAACAAGCTAAAAATTCAGATCTTGTGCTGTTTCTGCTCCAGCTTAGAGTGGTTTTGAGATCAAGCAGAGTTCTTACAGGATGAGTAACAATGAAGCAGTGATCTCCTAAAGCAGCTTTCATGCATGGGTTTGCAGTCCTTGGCAAAGGAGATCTCAATACCCACAGGTTTTAATTCAGGCAAAGGAAGAAGTGACTTGTTCAAGTCTCTTAGCAAAACAACAGCCAAACAAGGATATGTCCAAGCCCTGGAGACCAGGCTTCTAGGTGCCTGTTTCACAATTATGTTTAACCAAATAGCTTTTCAAAGAAGGACTTGAAAATGAGGAACCTTTTCATTTTTTTTATATTGCTGAAAACCACAGCTACCACACTGAGACACATTTCTGAGCTTTAAAAAAAGGCTGCTTTCAACATTCCTAATTTTCGCTGCTTATAAGCCATGACTTTACAGAATGATTTTATTTTTTTTCCTGTGTAGTTGAATGTGCCCTGTATCTAAAAGGTAATTTTGGCTTTAATCTGCTCTAAATGCTAGAATGTCGGACAAGTGAAGCATTTGATGGTGATGATAATGAGCAGCCCATTAAAGGTAATTTTTAAAAAGTTAATGAGCTCTCACCAAGGGACCAACACGTACTGTAATGAAAAATGTTTGCATAAAGAATTT